>JAJKFI010000012.1:22264749-22310058 GCA_029204185.1 Lerista edwardsae | reverse complement strand
AATAATAATAATAATAATAATAATAATAATAATAATAATAATAATAATAATAATAACAACCCAGCACTTCACCTTCTTGCAGCTGGATAATGGGACGATGGGAATAGAAAGGAATGGTGAAAACATCAAGCTGTTTCTAGTGGTAGAAACTGGTATTGCACCAATAAGATGAATGAACCCATTATGCCTTGCTGGATCATTCTGGTACTCAGAGGTCCTGGAGAGGCCTCTACTCTACAACTTGTTTGAAAAGAAAACAGGACCAAGAGGCAGTGCCAAGAGGGGTAAAATTGGGGTTATTTCATTTTATTACTGCAGATTTCACACTGTATCATGTTATTTCACCTTTACCAAACAAGGTGATGCTCATCACATGCTCATCACAGTGCCCCACCTGTAGAAGTTAGGGCCTTATAATATTATAAGTCTTCTTATTAACAATTGCTTTCCTAATGACATCTAGCATGGAATCCATCTTTTTCATAGCTGCCACACACTGGGCCAACATTTAGATTAAACTACCCACAATGACACACTCACTCTCTCTGTCTCTCTCTGTCTCTCTCTGTCTCTCTGCTTTGGCTTTCACCCACCCTAAATAATTTGGTGTCATCTACCTCACTGTTCACCAACTCACCAAGATCATTTAAGAATGAGTTAAAATGCATTGGTCTCAATACAGAGGAGTGGAGAGCCCCACCGCTTACATTCCTTCATTGCGTGACCCACCGTTTACTACTAATCTCTGCTTTCTGTTTAGCCAATTACCATGCTTTTTTTTGTGGACTGGACACTGCCCCTTATCGATAAACCCTGCACTAATGGAAAATAACATTTTCACAGCATCAAACCAACAAACAAAAAATGGGGTTTCCACAGATTATTGTGCGGACAGCCCAGGAGTAAAGCAACCAGAAACAAAGGGAATGACAATTTCAAGGGTCAGAATGACTCTGAACCCAGTGAGGCTAAAGGCTACTGGGGTTGGGTAAGAGAACAAGCTGCTATTGTTGCTTCAACACAAGTTGGACAGCAATTAAGTCCCTTTTGACAGCAAGAGAAAAGAATACTCACCAACGCTTTTCTCCCCTTTTTTTGTTCCTAAACCCATAGTTCCCTTTTAATTGATAATACTTTAATACAAAAGGTATTTTTCTTATTATACAATAAATCACATTTTACATCTATGCTTTAAATGCAGGGCTGCCGTCCTATGTGTTCTTACTCCCAAGCAGTACCCAACGAAGAATGAGAACTAGGGATATATCTTTAACTGTATGTTTCTTGTAGATATAATGTTCTATCTGTTTGGGGGGAGAAGAAAATGTGTTAAATAAAGCTCATGTTTTTTTTAGTTGCTGATTAACACAAAAGGTCAGTCAGCTATTTCTTAGCATAACTCAAAAGGGGCGGATAATTCTTCTAGGTCCCCGAGCTTTTCTCAGAAGTCCTCAGAAAACCCCCAGAAGGCCTTAGAAACAAATTTCCGGTTTTCATGAAGTTTGTTTCTAAGGCTTTCTGAAGCTTCGCCACGCACAGCTTCTTGGGCCTCAGACCACCTACAGGTTCACCTTCCTGATGTGGGTTGGATCCTGAATCCATGGATAAGGAGCATGGACCTGTATTCTCATGCATAAATGCAAGCATGCATCTCATGCATAAATGCAAGGACATTTGTCATTTGTCTTTGTCATTTAAAGATAAGCAGAAATTATTGTGGGTTGGCTGCTTGTTCCAATTTTATTTGTTTATTTGATTTGTGCCCTGCCTTGTACTCAAGGCGCCTTAAGATGTCCAAATCTCCCGTCAGTTCCAAGTTTAAAAACTGGGTCAACTCAATACCAGCTGACCGATTACACAGGCCTTAAAAAAAAACCCTTTTTAGTTGCCAAGAATGTTTGAACAATTTTAGGATTATTTTTGAGGTGTTGTATCCAAAAATGGCATTGGTTTTGCTCTATTGGCTCTAGTTTTGGGAGTACAGCATAGCCATCTTATATGCTGATTCAAGCAGCTTCTTCATGAGGAAGTTGACAATATGGCTTCCTCACAAGGGAGCTGTTAATCAGCATATAATCAGGTCTAACGTTTAAGGCAACTAAATGCATGTAAGCCCATGTAATCTAAATAAGACTGAATACATATGAAAAATTAATCTTGAATAATTCTGGGTTCAGACTCCACTATATTGAAATCTTCATGGTATTGGAGACAAACACACACATCTCTGCAATAAAGAGCAGTCAGTATAAAGCTGATGACAGTAGAAAAACAAGTGAACTCAAGTATATAATAACCCTCAAAGGCACTTTTCACCAACACCCTCAAAAAAAGCAACATTCTTCATTTACTTATCAGTAAATGTAGTCTGCCATCACCACACTCTCTTCTCATTTGACCCAACCAGAGTCATCACAATTCTTCACCTGATTTTTTGCATTGGCTGCTGAACCAGAAAAGAAGCTCTTAGGTAACCCTGTAAAGTTTCTCCCACAAGGGAGTTGCACACTTTCAGAATTATTCCCAAACATGAAAATGATCTGATCAATGCTGTTTCTCTAGCTGTTGTAGATTACACAGGAAAATTGAAACCAGGTGAGGCCAATGCTTTACAGATGAAGTAACTAGGTCTGGGTGACATTCTGTGCTCAACTGCAATTACATCAAAGTCAATGGGATAATGATACCCATAATACATGACCCAGAATGACATGCACAGAGGCCTGTTATGGGTCCTTAGATTAATGCGTAGATTCTTGCCTTCAAGCAAATTTTCAGTGCCAAGTTACTATACTCTGAATGAGCATTATCTTGTCATTTCCTCATTCAACCCAAAGTGGAACAAAACAAAGTTGTGTGTGTGTGTGTGTGTGTGTGTGTGTGTGCGCGCGCGCACGCACACATAAATACTAGTATTTATATACCATCTTTCTTGATCATTGGATTTCTCCTTTGATTAATCTGAGGCATTTCACATAAGCAGGCTTTTCCTTCTAATCTTTCAAGAACAGCTACATTCAGATGGATCTTTCACAATCTGGTCTTCCTTGCTGGCCGCATAGCTGCCTCCATGTTGGCTGATAAACAGCTGATAAGATGGCTTCTTTGCTTTCACCAAAGACACAGCTGGCCCAGCGCAACTCCTCTCTCACAAGCAGCTGGAGACAGCTCAGCTCAGTTATCAGTCGCATTTGTGAAGTCTCGCCACTCATGGAAGCATAATGAATATTTAATGACTATATATTTATAGTCATAATAAATAAATAAATAAATACTAACTAGTTTTTAACTATGATAGCCAGAAGCATAATTTTGAAAGAAAGAGTAAACTTTGGTGTAGCAGCTGATGGATTTTTACCAATCGGGGTAACTATTGGCATTATGCCCTGCTTTTGATAGCCCCTAAGCATCTGTTGGGAGAAAGAATGTTGAGGACAGAGCTTTGCTATGACCAAGCATGGCAAGTCCTATGATTTTGAAAAAGAACCTTGGTGACTGAATTATTTGACTGCACTGCACTTATTCTGTTGCATGTCTTGTAAAAAAAAAAAACTATGTTGTAGAAATGGAAAGAAAACATACCTTTCTTTTTTGAACTTCCGAAAAGGAATCCAAACAATTTTTTTAAAGAGCTGCCTCTTTTTTGCTCCTGAAACAGAAATCACCATGAGTTAGGAATTTATACTATTCCCAATCAGAGAGAACAAATAATGTCATCATTATGGAGTAGCAGTATTTTTCAAACTCGGCATTTATAGTTACTGCATGAAGAAATCAAACCCTGAAAAATGTGTAAACTAAAAAGAAAGGACAACCCCATGCAAAAATTCCAGAATTCTGCATGATATCCCTGAAGACACAGATACACTATGAATATATTCATAAGAATAATTCAGACCACAAGCTGAAGAACTATATGCTTGAACTCACCAACTAACTCCACTATCACACTAACAGTGCAAGCCTATGCATGCCTACCTAGAAGTAACTTTTATATAAGATTGCAGACTTAGTATCCAACAAGATAGGGCACCAGCAAAGCTGGAGCTCTTACTGTAGTACAAATTATCAGAGGCGCAGATCCGAGGAGACCGTGCAGCCCGAATCAGGGCCACATGGCCTCTTGCAAGAGAGGCGCTGTGCGGGCACTACAGGGTCCTGTGGCCTTAGCGCTGCCAATCGACGCCCCCATGTCAGCGCTAAGCCTGTTGCACCGACGCTGCACGGACGGTAGGATTGCGCTGCCCAAGTGGTCCAAATGTGCTTTACGGTGGCCTTGTGCCAGCTAAACTTTGCTGGCCTAACTCCAGGATAAGACTGTGCCCTGAGAGTGTTTCAGTGAAGAGGGTGATTCAGCCAAGAGGGCAATCCAATTTATTCTCTGTACCGAATTCCTTCAAAATATCCCACCACTCATGCCACAATTATCAGGAGAAAGGACATGACAGGAGAAAGGAATAGTAGCCACATCCTTGGTTGAGACATTTAAATTTGGAATCTGTTCAGCACTCTGTACAGGAAGAAAATGAGCCTCCTCCCAGGCCTGATCCGCTCACCCCCTATCCCATCACTCCACCCCCTCTGCCCCCCACCCTGTGCTGAACATACCTGGTCTGGTGGGTGTGCTTGGGAGCGCCAGCATGTGCAGGAAGGCTTTGGCCTTAGTGCTGGCTAGAAGTGCTGCCACAAAATGCTTTACAGCTCTTTTGCAACAGCATGTGCTGGTAGAATGCATGTTCCTCTGGCATAGGAATAGCGTAAGATTGGGCCAAAAAAGTACTTTTTAAAATTGTGTATTACTAATAATAATTCATCTGATTTGGATTTTAAATCCAACTCATTTAACTGTGATAAAATGTGACCTAGTGTACGACAGGCTAAAACAACAATCACGTAAGACAAATCCCTATGAAATGTCAGTGTATTTCATACATGTCAGCATAATAATTGCTGTAATAAATTCACTTTCATAATGTGTTAAACAAGGTGCACCTGCAGTTTTAAAATTGTAAGATTTATGATAGTTCTGAATTTACCGAGGCATCATTTCTTAGAAAATGACAAATTGCTAGTGCTTATATTATGTAAGAGTAAAGACTCTGTACTTCAAAGCCCAATGTACTGACTCAAAGAAATGAAGATACTTTGAGGTTAGAGTGGGGGTACAAGAGATTGATTGGACTGTGATTGCTTGAGAACAATAACTCATTCTATATTTGTAGTTATAAAAAATTGTGGGACCCAATCTGAATTCCAGGGGTTAAGGCACGCTTTTCGCACAGCGGTTTTGTGCCAATAACACAAAAATGTGGGGCATGCTATCTGTAATACTTGGGTCAGATATCAATTTTTCTCTTGAAATATTTGGGAGTGACTGAGAAATTTGATATTTCTCTAATTTATAGCATCCTTCATAAGGGAAGTCATCATATACAATGTCATTCAAATTATTTATGAAAGATATCCATTTAAAGACCTAGGCTGCAATCCTGTGCAAAATTAAGTTCTGTAAATCCAGTTCTCTCCAAACGGAATGAAGCCAGCGCACTTACCATATCAGGGTTGTAACACTAGAGAAACCAAAGTTTTAGAGACGTTCATAGAAGATTCCCTCCAATACATTCCAGTTTGGCAAGACTGGTAGTTAATGCTACATTTAAAATATAGTACAGTCATGCCCCGGTATCCACTGGGGTTCCGTTCCAGACTCCACACATGGATACCTGAAACTGTGGGTACTGGGGACACCTTTTTAAAGATAGGGGAACATCATTGGTTTTGCTGCAACAAGGTGACAAAGGAGATTTATTTAATGTTCCCCTATCTTTTTAATAGGCATCCCAGTATCCATGGTAGATACCCGAAACCAGGGATACTGAATCAGTGGATACTGGGGCACGCCTGTACTTTTAATCTGATCAATATCAGCCTTGCCCTCAAGGAAAGTTCTAAATACATAGCTACAGAAATAGTCTCAAGAAAGTAAGTGGAGATGTTAGCTTAAAGGTATTATGCAGGCAATGAATAAGATCAATTAGAAAATCAATACAGATTTTATTTTTTTTAATCATAATGTTTCAGTGGGAGAGAAAATACTTCATCAAGCAATATGCTGTTTATTGGCAGTTTCAACATTAGTAATTAAAGAGAACTCCTCAGCTAGTAGTAGATAGTAAAAGCAATCAATAAAACAAATTATTACTATAGATCTTTGCATATACTGTATTTAAATCCCATGGCTTACTTAAGCCAATGGTAGCTAATGTGCTGCAACTGTTTCCAAAGCAAATATCTGGTATGTCATGAGACTATTCTTCATGAAACAGAAAAGTATATTCCCCCCCCACTGCATTTCTGTGCTTAATTTTAATCAGGGATCTGTGAACAGACTTGTGTCAAATTTATTTGTTCAGGGATTTTTGCCATCAATTTACCTCAGGATACCTTACAATTTACTACAGGACAGTTATCAATTGTCCCCACAATATATAGGCTGCTTTTACTTCTTTTTCATCCTTGTATACCTCTAGTGAAGTACGGAGCACTCATGCAACTGTCTCCCTCCACAGATTTCTAGTGTTCACTTCTGCTGAACGGGGTAATCTACCAACTTATTGTGAGCAGTTATCCTCCAATGGAGAAACCAGAACTATAAATGTGATCTGCCACAGAGCTAGAATCCCTCCCCTAAACAGAGGCATTTCACTGGAGAATCACAGCCCAATCCTATGCAGGCTACCACCCCATGGGATAGCAGTGCCAAAACAGCCATCGTTGTATCCCACAGGGCCAAGGAGGCAGCCGGAGGTCTCCTCGGGGAAAGGGAATATTGGTTTCCTGTCATGCCAGCCCAGATGGGCCAGGGTGATGCTGCCTGGGGCTAGGGAGGCAGCGCTGTAGCACGGCCAAGCAGGTGGCTCATGCCACTGCTGTTTGGTCCCCAGTTAGCTGTTTGGCGGTGCAAACAAACAGGTAGTTATAGCTACTGTGGCCTGCTGCAACTTCTGGCTCGCCTGGGTCCTGCAAGAAGGACAGGCCAGGGCAGGAATGCTAGCTTAGGCCATTGGCCTCAAATGGGGCTTGGCAGCTGACAAGAGGATGCTTTCCAGCTCACTCCATACAGTGAGAGACACAACCACACTGGGGATGATCTTTGACCGGCAAGATTCCCAGCCTTGGGAGGCCAACCAGTTACGTCACCCCGGGCTAGCCAAAGGAAGAGCAGAAGTGGATCCTGGGAGCAGGCAGCCCCAAGAAGGGGGGAGCCTTGCAGAGGGGAACTGGTTCCTTGGACAAGCCTCTGGTGGTGTGGCCAGGCCTAGTGGCAGCAACTTGGTGATTGCCAGCCCCCACCAGGGAGATCGCACCACCCAGTCTTGTTAATGACCGCCCTGTATACTCACCAACTTAGGACGCTCCTTCGACTGCTGGACTTTCTGGTCGCGCTCCCAGGCCTGCAATGACATGAAGACAAGCCTTGTACTGAAAGACAGTGACAGGCGGGTTCTGCGAAACAACACAAACCCTTTGTGTTTTGGGGCAAGAGAGACTGAGGGCGCAATCCTAACCTGGAGTTAGACTGACACAGTTAGGCCACAGTTGGCCAGCACAAGGGACACCGTAAAGTATGTATGCATCACTCTCGGAGTCAGAGACTCCAGCACAGACATACACCATCCGCCCTGAATCCGAGAGTGGTCCAATGCGTTTTACAGTGTCCCTTGTGCCGGCCAAACTTTGCTGGCCTTACTATGCCGGCCTAACTCCAGGTTAGGATTGTGCTCTAAGAACCTTTGGGGTCTATGAAACATGACCCCTGGGTGAGGGGAGAAGGGTTGAATGTCGACACAATCTAAGCTCCCCACCATGTCCCAAATGCGTCACTGCTATTTGGTGGGGAATTTACCATTGCTAGGTCCCGGAGATCATCTAAGAACCCAGCACCAGCACCCCAGGGAAAGCCTTTCCTCTCCCTGCTAATGCAACGTGCCTTATGGCTAGAGGCAGTCTAAAATGATTTTTTCGGGGATGGCAGTGTTATCCAAAAGTAAAAATTGGTGAAAGCGGTGTTTTGTTTTTTATTCAAAAAAATTGCATTTTAATCAATTTTAAAACATTTTAATAAATTCTAATCTATGTTAGGGTTAGGCTACCTAGCTAATAGCAAATTGACAGATAATGAACCATTTATCCTATAGGATCAATGGGGCTAGGTGCAAGGGGGAAGGGATATCTTACCTGGCATCAGAAGAATCCAGCAAGGGAAGCCAGCAGAGTGCAGCAGGAAGTGCCAAAAGATCTCTGAATGCTCAGAGACCTTCCAGAGGCTGCAGGATCCTTCAGAATGGCACCTGTAACAAGCATGGACTTGTTTAAAATTTTAAAGGAGTCTGCAATGGTCATGGATGCCATTTTGAAGGTCCCTGCAGCTTCTGGAAGGCTTTTGCATAGCTGAACGAGAACAGAGGTGCAGATAATGAGAGGTAGGTAGCAATTCTGCCCCTTGTGGATAAGCAAACTCGCAGATAGCAAATTTGCATATTAAGAGAACTGACAATACATACCTTAAGTATTGTACTATATGACTGACAGATGTTTTTCCCAAAGTCCTTTTAAAAAAAATTACCTTTTCTCAAGTTTACAAGAAAACCATGTTCCATTTTGAGATTTTGCATTAAATTAAAAAGTATTATAGATAAAAGTTAATCTGCTTGAAACTGTGAACATTGGATTTTAAAAAGCAAAAATATTTGACTCCTACCCATCCTGATGATAACTAAGTGGAACCTCAGTGCCCAGAGACACTACATCTTCAAATATCAGATGATGCTTTGATGTAACCTTCCCAGAGGCAACTGCCTGCCCACTGTTGGAAACAGAGCAGAACTAGATGGCTCCATACCCTGATCCACAGGGGTTCTTATCCCAAGCATTTGTTTCAAATTAGCTGGTAATCATTTTGCATTCTAGTCTACCAGTGTCAACAAATTGAAGAATGACTTCTGCTTCAACACAGCATCAATATCTGTTCCTTTCCCACAACTTCTTGAGTTGACCCTACTGGTGTTATAGTCCAGGGCTCCATGTTCCACCTTCTCCCACCCAGAAATGCCCCTTCCCTGCCTCCAAAACAGCCTCCTACTACCCTCTCCTTGTGCCACTCAGCGCCTTACCTGTCTGACCCAGTGGTCTGGGCCAGAATGCAGTGGCGGGGCAGCGCAGGCCTCTCCACGGGTGTTGCTTACTCACCAGGTGTCACAACATACCTTACAGCATGTTTGTGACACCTAATGGCAGCCAGGAAACGCTGCGTCGATAGAGCTCCATGTTAGGATTCGGCTATCAGGCTTGTACGTTTCATTTTTACTACCCATTAAATCAAAGTTAGACCAAGAGTCTAATCTATTGCAAACAGTACAACTGTTACGGTACTTTTCTGCAGTTAAAGTTGTCAAACAGGATCAATGGGGTTCAATGAACCAGAGGCTCATCCAAGATCTTAGGACCAAGTTCCCTTGTCAAAAAATGACACTTGCTCTGTAGTACTCTAAGAATATGGTGGTACTGCGGGTTAAACCGCTGAGCTGCTCACAAGAAGGTTGGCAATTCGTGACCACGCAACAGAGTAAGCTCCCGTTCCTTGCCCCAGCTCCTGCCAACCTGGCAGTTCAAAAGCACCTAAAAATGCGAGTAGATAAATAGGTACCACTTCGGTGGGAAGGTAACGCTGTTCCGTGCGCCTTGGCATAGTCATGCTGGCCACATGACCACGGAAACTTGTCCTCGGACAAACGGCAGCTCTTCGACATAGAAACGGAGATGAGCACTGCCCCCTACAGTCGGTCATGCCTAGACCATTCAGTCATGGGGAAACCTTTACCTTTACTCTAAGAACAAACCAACCTGTTCTTCTACATTCTCAACATTGGAATATATATCCTCATCCTGGACAAATGCAGTTGAAGCCTGCAATTAAGAATTAAAACAAAAGCCTTCTTATATGATTTTTATCATGAATCAGCAAAACCAAGCAGAGCTCAGGTGGAAGCTTATACAAATATTTTTCCAAATACAAAAATCGTGATTCTAGTCTTTGATGATTGTAATGTTTGCCTCCTTATTTCCAGTTTGTGAGAACTTGCCTCTACTTTCAGCAGTTCACCACTGTCCATAGCCCTGAAGATTGCAGACTGACAGCCCAGTCCCGAGCTGCACTGGTGCCGCATGGTCTCAGTTGTATCCAGCGTAGCTTAGGAGCAGGCTGGAGGTCTCCTCGGGGTATGGGGATACTTCTCCTCTTATCCCAAGCCCATCCAATGGGGCTATTCAGATCTGCACCACCTATTTAGCTGATGAAAGTCTAAGCAGCCCCATGGAGGGCATTCAGGCCTGGGGAGGAAAGAATATGGTGGAAACCTCCTCCACCAATTCCCCCCTCTCTTAGGCCTGATCTGACTTCTGTTCTGCCCTTCCGCCACCCAGAGTATATCCTCCGCCAACAGCCAATCTTCTGGATGCAGAATCAGTTGGAGGTGCAGGCCTCTCTGCCGGTGCTTCTTACTCTCCAGGTGTTGCAACATGCTTTACAACATGTCTGTGATACCCTTGGCTGACACAAGGGCCATTGTGCCAGTGTACCGTATGGAGTGGTGTACCGTATGTGTACCGTATGGACTTTTTGTTCGGACTGGATTGCACTGGATTGAATTTTTAAGTACCCTTTTGTGACAACAATGATACTGTCACATAGCCAATCAAAGTTAACAGGAATGGCAGCATTCCATCCAGGGCTAACAGTAGCTGTGGGAGGGCATGATTTTTTGTGGAAACCCATTATACTGGGATTGGACATAGTAGGATAAGTCATCCTAGGAACATCACACAGGATGCTGAAGTACTTATGGTGATAGAGGAAGGCTTTGGGGAGGCAGGAGCCTCCCAAGGTATAAGGGCACAAAAGTGCCTATGCGCCGGGGAGGCTCCTGTGCGCTCCAGTGCTGCACTGGATACAGAACAGGCCTGCAGGTCCGCCTGCTCCAGCGCAACATAGGATTGGGCTGCTCGAGACCTAAGAAGTTTCTGCCACAGAATGGAGCTCCTCTAAAGAACTTCCCTCTCTGATTTAAAAAGACTCATTAGGTGTGGTTATCAGTTTATGCAATGTTACAAATGCTGCTGTTGGCTGATACCAAATGTTGATTGGCTTATCTAGCACCCAGGAGGTCCTGTTGATGGCAATTGTGAGCCCCTTGTAAACTGAATAACTGTATAGTGAACTTTGTTTTATGATAGAGAATCCCGTTGTAAAGAGGTAGTAAACTGAAGCCATTGTAAAGTAGAGTTCCACTTGCCATTTTTAAAATTAACAGGCAAGGATTCGGGATTAAGATTCCATTTTAAAAATTGAACACTACTCTGTAGTACTGCAAAAATAAACCAACCTTTCTTTCTGTAGACCCAACATTGTAATATACATCCTCATCCTGGACAATCTCAGCTGGAGCCTTGGGTAAGAAATTTCAAATAATTTTTACATAGATAAACAGAAGGAAATAAAAGTTGTAATATAATGTTATCTCAAATCAACAAAATCAAGCAATCATCTGTTCTTCTGAAAATTACCTACAGCTCTGCCTATGAGGAAATTGCAAAATTGAAGCATTTCCATTGCACTAGAGACCCTAAAGCCTGGTTCTCACAAAGAGCAGATGAAGAACAGCAAGAGACAAACTGTTTCACTTCAGAGTTCAAGTAGCAGTTCACATCACTAAATATTTCACATCAAAATGATCCTGAACACTCTCCCTCTCCCTCCCTCCCTCCCTGCTGTTAGGGAGAATTCTAGCTAAGATTGCCTCTTCATCCACTGTTCGCAAGAACTAGGCTTACCTTTTTTGCAGTTTACCATCATCTGCAGCCCTGATGACTGCAGATTCAGTGACATTTTTGGTTCAAAATACTCTTTGTAACCACTGTGGTATTACACAGCCATTCAAGGTTAGTTGCCCTCCCAGGGCTAATAGCAGGTTTGGGGGACACACAAGATTTTTGCCAGGGCCATAGAACAATGCTAAAGGGTTAAATAACCCTTTCCTGTGTGCTGTGATAGTGATCCTGATCACTCTCTCCTGTGATATGTAAAAAACACAGGGCCAAACTAGGTGTTTAATATAACATACAGATCTGTCCTACAATTGGGGTCAACATGTAAATATCTTCATAGCTTCTATACTCTTGCAGTTTCTTACAAGCTTTTTTCTTTCCTACAGGAAGTTAAATCTCGTTTATTCACGGAAAATCTTAACTGATACTAAATAACTACTGGAAATAAGTACGAAATAAAAAAATTTCTCCTGTCTCACAGATATTCTTACCTATTGATACTGAATATTGAATACATGAAGCTCAGAATTGAGACTCTAGGTTAATTTTGCCAAATTTTATTGTTAGAAATGCAAATAATTGTGATGCTATAGTTTAACACATTGGTCCGTACCACATTTGCTTAAAAAAAGTAGGAAAAGGATGCAGGTGAAAAGAACAATGCAGGCAAATACCTATCCCACAAATTAATACCAGTTCTATATTGCATTAACAAATCGTAGAAATTGTAGCATAGTATGTTGTTCAGTCGCTAAGTCGTGTCCGACTCTTCGCGACCCCATGGACCACAGCACGCCAGGCCTCCCTGTCCTCCACTAGCTTCCGGAGTTCGCCCAATTTCATGTTCATTGCTTCGGTGACACTGTCTAACCATCTCAAACTCTGCCGCCCCCTTCTCCTTTTGCCTAGTAACAGATGCCGATAATTCTTTTAGAGATCTTTAGCAACCTACTACTACTATTACTATTATTCCCAGGGCCTATATTTTTAATGGAAAAAGAATGACTGGTTAATTTAACATTTGCAATACAGATACGCTCTGAAGTTACTTAGGAGAAAGAGGAAGATATACATTAGCCCAGAAAACATTAAGGGCCCAATTCCTATCCAGTACAGGAGCAGTGTCACTAAATGCCCACTGCTGTGTCCTGTGCTGGATACAAGCAGGCTACTCGAGGGAGGACGACATTTGTCCCCCTATTCCAAGTAAAGCCCCTGCCTGCTCAATGGGGCTTCTTGAGTCAGCACCTACTAAATTATGGACGCAGCCACATGTTGGGCTTGAAAGCCCACCATGGGGGATAGGATCCAGCAGAGGAGGCCTCCGCCAGTTTCACCCCAGGCCAGTCCCTCCCCCGTTGTAACCTCCCCTTCCAGAAACGCCTCCTCCCCACCCTCCTGCCACTCTTCCCACATGCTCGTACCAATCAGCACTTACCTGTGCTCCACAGGCAGCCAGGGCTCCTGCTGCAGCATCAACGGGATGGCACAGGCCTCCCTGCCGGCACTGCTTGCTCTCTAGGTGGCGCAAACATGCCAAATGCATAAGGGCATGATCCACCCATTCTGTATTCTGAGCCACTTTCTATTCTCACACCAGACAGTATGGATCAGTAGTGTTTGGAAACCCTCCAGAGACATATTTAGGGTAATGCGGGAGGGGACAGGAGCTCCGGATGCCAACTACAGCAGGGTCCAGTGGAAGAAAAAACCCAGAATAGTTATTGCCCTCCCACCCTCCCGTGTTCTTTCGGCTCGGAAATGGAGCAGGTGCAGGGGACGGGGTGGTGGTGCTGGGGGTAATGTCACAACGTCGCCTCGTCCCCGGCACACTGACAGCCCAGTATGGCTCTGCTCCTCTCCTCATCTTCATAGCCATTCCAGGTTGCAAATGCAACAGAGGCGTCTCCTCCTCGTTGCGTCCTTCACCCAGAATGGCTATGATGGCAAGGGAAAGTAGCAGTTTACGCTGCAAGGCAAACCATCTTGCAGAACTTAGCTCTAGGGACACTACTGGCTTGGAGTGTGTACTTAAGTGGATGTAGGTTTAACGGTTTTGTGCTCTATCATTCCTGCCTACTTTTCCTTCCCTGCAAAGGCAAATGAAAAGGAGGATTAATCCAGTTCATTCAGCAACGAAGAGCCTATTTGAAGTCTACCTGCTCAACAGGTATGTCCACTTGCATATTTTGATCTTCCGGAATGTCTTTAGCCCCTTCAGTTTCACTTCGACGCCTACCGGCTTTATAGACACTACGTCCTGAAAAATAACTGAATATTAATTTCGATCAAGAAATGTTAAAACAATTAATGCAAATAATCCCATCAATTATTGGAATTACTAATTTCGCTAAACTTTGCTGAAAAGCAGTATTTCTTTTGCTGCACATAATTTGCATGCAGTGAAACATGCTACCCTATTTGCAACTGGCAGTGTGTCTAATAATTTCATAATTTTGAACTGTTTTATTTCTGCATTAAAGAAAATAATAACAAACTAAAAGGCAATGGAAAGTATTATACAATGCTGCAAATGTCAATTGTTGGAAAAACTGGATTGCATTCAGAGTTGTGCAAGCAGAAGGAAGTTTGTGCAAGGGAGGATATTCCCTCCCAATGCCCCTTCCCACAATAATCCCCTGTGACCTTCCAAATCCTCTCTTGTAATGGAGGCACAGCTAAAAATTGGATTAAACATCTTCTTAAATAGCGGTTCTCATACTTATTAGCACTGGGACCACTTTTTAGAATGACAATCTGTCTGGGACCCACCAGAAGAGATGTCATGGCCAGAAGTGCTGTCATTGTGACGCTAGAACCTACTGCTTTCCTGATAATGCAGTAACAAGTTGGGTTAATTCTCAGCCGTTTTCCAATATCAATGTGAATCAGAAAGAAAAAAAGCCGATTTACAACCTTGACACAAGCAACACAAACGCACAGACCTTCCCCTTTCCAACATCCCATGTTCCTACATTTTCAATATGGTGGCTCTAAATGCTTCGTCACCTGAAATTGGCTCACGATCCAGTGGTGGGTCTCCACCCACAGTTTGGGAACCACTGTTCTAGGAGTTCTGTTTCATTCATAGAAAATGCCTCCATCAACTTACTAGCAATTCATCTCTACCCTTCCAGTCCCTGGACCCTATTCTCCTTATCTATTTTGAACAGTTCCTCACCCCTCAGGAGTAGATTTGATGGAAGTGTGAGCTTTGTTCCATTCGTGCAACTCTGGATACAACCCATTAAAAATTACCAAATGTTCAGCCTTCATCCATAAAAAGAACATGTCAATTGTTTTAAAGGTTACAATAAGAACGTTTTTTAAAAAATCTGCCATTTCTTAATTTTTAAAAAAGGAGATATTTGTATTTATGCAGGAGAGTGGCAATATGCAGGCAAGTGGCAACAACATGCAGGCATCTTGTTGTCTCGTGTGCTCCCTGAGGCATCTGGTGGGCCACTGTGAGATACAGGAAGCTGGACTAGATAGGCCTTTGGCCTGATCCAGCAGGGCTCTTCTTATGTTCTTATATCTGATAATACAATAACTATATACACAATACTGGCAAATTTAACACTTTGAATATTCTGAGGGCACAATCCCAACCAGCTTTCCAGGACTGACTTAGCTGTTCCAATGGGACATGTGCTGCATCCTGCAGTTCGGGGGCAGTAACGGAGGCCTCCTCAAGGTAAGGGAACAAACGAGGGAGCATTCCCTCAAGGTAAGGGAATGTTTGTTCCCTTACCTCAGAACTGCATTGCCCTTATCCTGGTGCTTGAAATTTGGTTGGGATAGAAGCTGAAGAAGTTGTGTTTACATGATTCAAACATGAGAGCCTCAGTTCAAAACGTATGTTGTCCAGAAACATTACAATTACTTTAAAAGAACGTCTCCAGAACACACAGACTGTGAATTATAGAATAAGTTTTTAAATTCATTATTTATCACAGAGGGGTCATATTTTCTTCAATAAGGGAATTTAAGCAGCTTAACTATTTCCAGTCTAATAGCCCAATATTATCCATACTTACTTTGTCATGAGCCCCAGAGATTTATATGGGACTTCCAAGGAACTGTGCTCAGGCAACTATTCTATATAACTTGCAATTAATCCCCACTTGACTCCAAGGGACTTACATCCCAGGGTACATCAATAGTATCAGGTTACATATCAATTCCTGTTTACAGATTTTCTGTTTTCAGCAACCGTAACATAGACTTTCAGAATAAAACAAAATACAAAACAATAAGCAGGGCGCAATCCTAACCTGCGCTGGAGCAGGCAGGCCGGCTTATCAGTGCAGCTTCCTAACGCAGGCTGGGAGGCAGCTGCAGCTCACTGCGGGGCAAGGAGATATCTTCCCCTTGCCCTGGGGTAAGCCCCAGCCCATCCAATGGGGCTGCTCGGATCTTCATCAGCAAAATCACTGGCACAAGGCCACGCAGCCAGGAGCAGCCCAAATTGGGGCTGCCCAGCCTCGTGACAGGGATTAGGGTACAGCCCAATAGCCGTGTCCCATTTCTGCCCACCTTTCCACCCCATTATGCCTCCAGCATGCCCGCAGCGCCGGCCTGCGCTGGCGGAGTTAAGCTGGAGCATGACCGGCGCAGCTGCCAGGTGTTGCGGTGACAGTGAGCCAGTGCAGCTACCTGTGTCGGCACAGTAACCAAATCTGCGGTGCAGACGTGCCTTACGACACACTTGCGATAGTGCTGGGCCAGCGCAAGAACACGGTGCCAGCGCAGCGCTAGGTTAGGATTGCGCTGTAAGAATCAGTACATCAGCGCCAAGTCTACCTATGTTATTATGTGGTCTTAGGTACCAGATACAGTATTTTGTGTTACCATCATCAGATGACAATGCTGTAGGAGCCGTTTCAGGACTTGCCTTCTTGGATTTAGCAAAATAAACTGAATTCATATCTCCTCTCATATCTCCTCTTCCTACTTCTGTTCTCCTTTGTTCAAATTGTTCTATATGAGGCTGAATTAAGCAGAAAAAAGAACATCTAAATTGCAGCTCTATTTCTGTACAGAGTTGTAGTCAAGCAACAAATGAAGCAACGTCAGTACAGTGTTAACATTCAGAAAGTAATATAGTTAGTACTGTACTATTTATTATGTTATTTATTTTTCATGTTTTTATACCACTCTTCTTTCAAGGAGTTCGGTTCCAAGTTCCTGCCCTCCTTGTGTCCTCACAACAACCCTGGGAGGTAGGTGCAGCTGAGAGAGAGTGACTGGCCCAAGGTCACCCAGGAAGCTTATTTGCCAAGCAGGTATTTGAACCTGGATCTACCAGGTCTAAGTCCAGCTTCCAAACCACCACACCATCCTGGCTCGCCTAAAAAACTAAAAAGCAATTTTTTTAAAAAAGCATCCTTCCTATATATATTTCTTGTGCTTTTCTTGTTGTAAGATGACCCGTGGGGGTACAGATATAACACTGTTGATTGCTTATCTATTAATTGGCATTTTAACTTAATTTAAGACATGGAAAAAGTCAATAAAGTGGCTAACCAATATAAAATACATTTTAAAATTAAAAACTCACCGGGGTCAGTACTCACCGGCCTGAGGAGTGCAACATCTTTGGGGCTATAGGGTTGCCTCGTCAGTGGTCTGGTAACCTGAAGCTGAGATAAGAATGCAATATTACAACGGCTTCCAAACCGTATGGCAGAGCTGGGAATGAGTCACTAAGGTCGAGTCTGAGTACAGTCTGATGCAAAGGAACCAATTCTTAAACAGGAGAATAGCTACCCTTGTAGCTTTCCTTGGGGTGCCTGCCCTCATCCTCCTCTGTAAACAAACAAACAAACAGCGAAAGAGGAGGGTGGCCCAGAAGTAATGGCTGTGACATCATTATGTCACCACAATTATTTCCAGTCGTATGCAGCCTCAGGCTTACACCTAAGCATCCCTTCGACCAGGACTACCACTATATAGGATTTTGCCATGAACTACGAAGAGTCTTACTGCAAAAAAAAATCTAAGTACTTTTAAAAAGTATTCCAAAGTTATTTGAGGTATCAGAAAAAGTAGTCTTAGGTGTGCCATCTGAGTGAAACATTCAACCAATCTACTTGAAAGGAAGTGCCAGCCTATTCTAAAGTCAATGCATTTAGGCATAACAAAACTGAAGACGCATGCAGAAGACATTTGGTGGTTCCCATGTGAATCTCATCATTCGAGTGGGAGCTTGCATTCTCCAAGCAGTACACACTTGTAATCAGAACATTTATTAAATGGAAGATTGGCTAACACTTGGACTCTGAGACAGCCTCTTTATGATCTTGACTGAAGACTGAGAATGTTTCACATTTATTGTGAGCTGCTGCTTAGTCCCTGGAATTACTAATCTAAAAAGTCAGCTCTGAAGCATATACCCTTTATATATCTGGCTCAGTATTTACTGTTGGATTTTATTTCTATGTCCCTATAATGTTCTCACCCTGTTACTTCTCTACTAAACAAAAGCCTCTCTTTAACCCTATTTATTCATATGTTTTGCTACGAAGGAGGACTTTTAGTACTTAATACCAAGGTTTTTTAATACACACGCACGCACGCATCTATTATTATGTTCACTTTATGGCCACTGTTGAATATTTCGGGTCTGAGGAAAAATATATATGTATTGCTATACCCGAAAAATGTTTAAAATCCATGCCTATACAACTATTTTGATTGATACAGCTTTAAATAGTAGCAGAAATTTACAATGCAGGAATGGCATGAAAATAAATCATTACTAGTTACTGAAGCTTTTTTTCCTCTAGTTTTCTTATTCTTATTCTACAGAACTAGAACAAACAAGTTAGAATACAACCCACAGAAATATTCCACTACATTTTTACTATCATTCTTTCTCCCATGGCAGATAAGTCATAACTTGTCTTAGGAATAACTGAGAGCTGGACATCATGGGTTTTTTGTGTACCTACTGTTGTTGTTTTGTTCCTGCCTGATAGTCAGTGTTTCTGATAGCTAGCAGTCGGGTTTTTTTATTGAAAACTGCTTTTGGGGAGTTAACAACCACCTTTTGACGGTAAAAATATCTGAATAAAAACAGAACATTGCATTTTGGTGTGTAAGGTATTTTCCAGAAATTAAATAACTACTGTGGTTGCATCTTGCTGACACCATATCACCTGTTTCATCTACCTAGTACACTTTTAAAGTATTTAAAATTAATAAAAATTAATTAATTTTTAATTAATAAAAAATTAGAACATGGCTTGAGGTCGCAATCCTAAACTGAGTTAAGCCGGCATAAGCTAAGCCAGCAAAATTTGGCCAGCACAAGGGCCACCGTAAAGTATATTTGGACTACTCTCGGAGTCAGAGAGGCCAGCCCACAGATGTGAGCCATCCTCCCCGATTCCGAGAGTAGTCTAAACACGCTTTATGGTGGCCTTTGTGCTGGCCAAACTTTGCTGGTTTATCTTATGCCAGCCTAACTCCAGTTTAGGATTGCGCTCTGAGAATGTAGAATAAAAACACGTAAAACCGTAATTTGCTGTTTTAATCAAGAAATTTTGGGGGGGAAAAAACACACAAAAAAAACACCCCTACTGATAGCATGTAGTCCACATAATGTAAATATAGTGTTGCATAGTGTAGTTTATATCTATGTTTCTGCCAGATATGCCTGGAGTTTGCCCAGCGTTAGCTACCTGGACAGGAATTGGGAAGAGTATAGTTGCATTGGTACTGTAGCACATATTAGTGTATCACACCATGGGGGGGGGGAAGTTTAAAAGAGCTGTCGCCCACCCCTGCACACCCCACAGCGCAGGTCTGCACAGACCTTGCTGCTTCTTTGTAGCTGCAGCCAAGCCGGACTCTTCAGTGCATTGCAACAGCCGGAAAACACATTAAGCCACAGGAACGCATGCTCCTGCAATGTAACAGCCCAGTAGGACTGATAGTAACTCAGGATATCTTACAAATGTTGCTTCTTTTAGCTATTTGCCATCTCAGACAAAACATTTCCTTTCTTGCATTTTATTCTGTCTCATCATAGATAATTAAAATTCTTGGGTAATTTCTGTAACAGGATTCAGCTAGATAAAAAAAGACCCAAAGCCAGTCATAGCAGTAAACTGGATTATGAATCTAGAGGTATTTTAAAATAAACTATATACAGGTGGAGTCTTAGTATCCGCTGAGGATTCATTCTCAGACACCCCACCCCATGGATATTGAAACCCACAGGTAATAAAATCCATGGGTTCTAACCCACAGGTTTCCAAGACCATTGTTCTGGTCATGCTTGGAGCCTTTCTGAGGCCCATAGAGGCCACATATGGCATCCATAGGCCTCAGAAAGGCTCCTAGATACCACAAGACTGTCTGGGAGGTCTTTCGTATGTCCAGCTGCAGGTTTGGAATCTGCGGTTAGTCAAAAACATGGGTTCATATAACTTGCACAAAATCTACTAAAGAAGGCAAAAAGCAAAACTCAACCTTTGATAAAATATGATTATAGTACTTTCTTCAATTCCAGTTTCACAGGAATTCTGCAGGAAAATGGACAATACTTTACATTACTGGGAAGAAAGTGAGGCAAAGAGTATGCTCTGAGCAGGAACTTTCTCATGGCATAATCCTATTGTGTCTTAGCAGTGGCGGAGCGAGCACTCAGGCAGCACAGACTGTCACAAACATGCCATAAAGCACGTTCTGACAATGTAAGAGGTGGTTAAAGAACCTAGGATGGGAAGTACTTTACATTGAATTATTAGAGATAATACTCTGGATCAGCAGTTCTCAAACTATGGGTTCAGGACCCACCAGTGAGTCATGAAACTGACAAGGCAGATTAGGTTACATATAACAAGGGTTAAACAAACTGCTACTTGAGTGGGGCACCACTGCCCAATCACCATTATAGCCACAAGCGTTGCTATTTATAAGTCAGGCAGCAGCATCTAGGACTTCTAAAATGTTTGAGAACCACTGAGGTACACCAATGGCTTGGTGATGCACTTGGAATCTTTTTTATTCCCTTTGAACAGGAGAGCTTCTTGCCATATCACATCCTACTGTTTAAAAGTCCTCTCAGTTTCTGCTACATGGTTTGTCATTAGGAAAAAACAAGCTCAAAGTCCCCTTTGATGCACAGAACTAGCTTCAAATACATGCAATGTTTAGAGGTTTATGTGGAACTAGGAAAGTTTTTAATAAGGACCCAGGTATTTCAGTTTGCAAGTCCAGAATTCAGGTGAAATCTGTCAGTTTGGCAGCAACCAGGTATTGATGCAGAATGCTATAAAAAGGGGGCCATCACTCAGGTGCAGCTGAATCCAAGTCAGAATGTTTGAAACCATTACATAACACATCATTTTAAAATTTACTCTCACCTTTTTCTTTTCGGGGGGCTTTGATTGAGGTACAAATGAGCCACAATAACACCTAAAATAAAATACAATTGCCTAATTAATTGTTAACCATTAAAACATAATAAAACATAATTAAGGATCCAGCAAAGCTGTTTAAAGATATATAGATCAGTTTCCTGCCAATAGGACAATAAACGTCTAGCCCTTCCCCCTTTCCATGCATTGTTTATCAAGTCATGCTTATTACATTTCACCATAGGCCAGTACAATTCCTTAAATATCTTTGACTCATTCTAAAGGAATTTCCTACTGACTAGCCAAGATGATGCTGAAGTTATGATTCAATCATTTTTGATGCTACTGCTGTTAGCATAGGGAATGGCAATTCCATTAATAAGAGCATCCCTGCTTATTTTTTCACAAGCCATGTTCTTTGTACAGTTTGAATTGACTCTAGGACTCAAGGGAAGGGGATATGGTCACTGGAAGTGGATGAGGAGCTGGACTTCGGAAATTTTTTCAAAGAGTGAGCCCAAGAATCTGGCTCTCTTCCTATTCTCCCTGAGATTTGCAAGCAAACACACATCACTGGCTGGGCTGGAAAACAAGGAAACAATATGTGCTGATCAATTTTGCATTTAGAGCATTAGAGTCCTTGAACAAAGGACTCAGAATGTGTATGTTTTGAAACCCACCTTCACAAAACACTGAGGTTTAGAGGTTAACATGTCAGAAATAGATCCCCCTAAGACAGTGATGGCAACCCTTTTGGGTGCAGTGTGTCGAAACTTAGGAAAATGCTTAACTTGACTCTGCTGGTGTGTCAACCTCCCTCCCAAACGAAAGAGAAACTATTCTTTATATTCATTTAAACAAAAAATTGCCCCTTTCATGGATCACTCCCCTTTCATGGATCACTGCCTTGTCGTGGCGAAGGGGCTTGAGTAGCTCAATGAAGCTGTGAGCTATGCCATGTAGGGTTACCCAAGATGGACAGGTCATAGTAGAGAGTTCTGACTAAACGTGATCCGCTGGAGAAGGAAATGGCAACCCACTCCAGTACTCTTGCCAAGAAAACCTCATGGATTACAAAACTAAAAGGCTAAACGATATGACACTGGAAGATGAGACCCTCAGGTCGGAAGGTGTCCATTATGCTACTGGGGAAGAGCAGAACACGAGTACTAGTAGCTCCAGAAAGAGTGAAGTAGCTGGGCCAAAACCGGAAGGAAGCTCAGCTGTGGATGTGTCTGGAAGTGAAAGGAAAGTGCGATGCTGCAAAGAGCAATACTGCATAGGAACCTGGAACGTCAGATCTATGAATCAAGGTAAGTTAGATGTAGTCAAACGTGAGATGTCAAGGCTGAACATCGACATCATGGGAGTTAGTGAACTAAAATGGACAGGAATGGGAGAATTTAATTCAGATGACCATTATATCTGCTACTGTGGGCAGGAATCCCTTAGAAGAAATGGAGTAGCCTTCATAGTGAACAAGAGAGTGAGAACAGCAGTACTGGGGTATAATCTCAAAAGTGATAGAATGATTTCCATTCGGATCCAAGGCAAACCTTTCAACATCACAGTAATCCAAGTCTACGCCCCAACCACTGGTGCTGAAGAGGAAGAAGTTGACCGTTTCTATGAAGACCTAGAACAGCTTCTAGAATTAACACCCAAAAAAGATGTCCTTCTCATCATAGGGGATTGGAATGCTAAAGTAGGCAGTCAAGAGGTAATAGGAGTAACAGGCAAGTTTGGTCTTGGAGTACAGAATGAAGCAGGGCAAAGACTGATAGAGTTTTGTCAGGAGAACACATTAGTCATAGCAAATACCCTTTTCCAGCAACACAAACGGCGACTGTACACATGGACTTCACCAGATGGTCTACATCGAAATCAGATTGATTACATTCTTTGCAGCCAAAGGTGGAGAAGCTCTATACAGGCAGTAAAAACAAGACCTGGAGCTGACTGTGGCTCAGATCATGAGCTTCTTATTGCAAAATTCAGGCTTAAACTTAAAAAAGTAGGGAAAAGCACTAGGCCCTCCATGTATGACCTAAATCAGATCCCAAACAAATATACAGTGGAGGTGACAAACAGATTTAGAGGCTTAGATTTGGTAGACAGAGTGCCTGAAGAACTTTGGACGGAGGTCTGTAACATTGTACAGGAAGCAGCAACTAAAACCATCCCAGAGAGAAAGAAATGCAAGAAGGCAAAGTGGCTATCTGAAGAGGCTTTAAAAATAGCTGAGGAAAGAAGGGAAGCCAAAAGCAAGGGAGAAAGGGAAAGATATACCCAACTGAATGCAGATTTCCAGAGAACAGCAAGGAGAGATAGGAAGGCCTTCCTCAATGAGCAATGCAAAGAAATAGAGGAAAACAATAGAATGGGAAAGACTAGAGATCTTTTCAAGAAAATTGGAGATGTCAAAGGACAATTTCATGCTAAGGTAGGCACAATAAAGGACAAAAACGGCAAGGACCTAACAGAAGCAGATGAGATTAAGAAGAGGTGGCAAGAATACACAGAGGAACTCTATAAGGCCGATCTCAATGTTCCTGATAACCACAATGGTGCGGTCACTGAGCTTGAACCTGACATCCTGGAGTGTGAAGTCAAGTGGGCTTTAGAAAGCCTCACTAACAACAAAGCTAGTGGAGGTGACAGCATTCCAGTGGAATTACTGAAAATCTTAAAAGATGATGCTGTCAAAGTGCTGCACTCCATATGCCAGCAAATTTGGAAAACCCAGCAGTGGCCACAAGACTGGAAAAGATCAGTTTACATTCCAATCCCAAAGAAGGGCAATGCCAAAGATTGTTCAAACTACCGCACCATTGCACTCATTTCACATGCTAGCAAGGTGATGCTCAAAATCCTACAAGCTAGGCTTCAGCAGTATGTGAATCGAGAACTACCAGATGTACAAGCTGGTTTCCGAAGAGGCAGAGGAACTAGAGATCAAATTGCCAACATTCGATGGATCATGGAGAAAGCCAGAGAGTTCCAGAAAAACATCTACCTCTGCTTCATTGACTATGCTAAAGCCTTTGATTGTGTGGATCACAACAAACTGTGGCAAGTTCTTGAAGAGATGGGAGTACCAGACCACCTTATCTGTCTTCTGAGAAACCTGTACGTGGGCCAGGAAGCAACAGTTAGAACTGGACATGGAACAACCGACTGGTTTCAAATTGGGAAAGGAGTACGACAAGGCTGTATCCTGTCACCCTGCTTATTTAACTTATATGCAGAGTACATCATGAGGAAGGCAGGGCTGGATGATTCACAAGCTGGAATCAAGATCGCTGGGAGAAATATCAACAACCTCAGATATGCAGACGACACCACTCTACTGGCAGAAAGTGAGGAAGACTTAAAGAACCTGCTGATGAGGGTGAAAGAGGAAAGTGCCAAAATTGGCTTGAAGCTCAACATTAAAAAAACTAAGATCATGGCCACCACTCCCATCACTTCCTGGCAAATAGAAGGGGAAGAAATGGAAGCAGTGACAGACTTTATCTTCCTGGGCTCCAAGATCACCGCAGATGGTGACTGCAGCCATGAAATTAAAAGACGTTTACTTCTTGGGAGGAAAGCTATGGCGAACTTAGACAACTTAATCAAAAGCCGAGACATCACCCTGCCAACAAAGGTTCGCATAGTCAAAGCGATGGTTTTCCCAGTAGCTATGTATGGCTGTGAGAGCTGGACCATAAGAAAGGCAGAGCGCCGAAGAATAGATGCTTTCGAATTATGGTGCTGGAGAAGACTCTTGAGAGTCCCCTGGACTGCAAAGAGGTCCAATCGGTCCATCCTACAGGAAGTCAAGCCTGATTGCTCCCTGGAAGGACAAATCCTGAAGCTGAAGCTCCAATACTTTGGCCACCTCATGAGAAGAGAGGACTCTTTAGAAAAGACCCTCATGCTGGGAAAGATTGAAGGCAAAAGGAGAAGGGGGCGGCAGAGGATGAGATGGTTAGATAGTGTCACCGAAGCGATGAACATGAAATTGGGTGAACTCCGGAAGCTAGTGGAGGACAGGGAGGCCTGGCGTGCTGTGGTCCATGGGGTCGCGAAGAGTCGGACACGACTTAGCGACTGAACAACAACAAACAAAAAATACAGTCTAATCATGTATGGTGCTGTGTATTATATAAAGGAGCATCAAATAATTACCAAAATTAAAAATGAGTAAAACAAACTCAGATTTTGTCAGTCATTGGTGAATTCTGGTGTGTCACCCCAAACGTTGTGGTGTGTCAGCTTTGACACATGTCATAGGTTCGCCGTCACTGCCCTAAGATCTAGGTTCAAATACATGTTCAGTGATGAGGCTTACTGGGTGGTCTTAGGCCAGTCCCTATCTCTCAGCCTAAACTGCCTCACAGAGTAGTTGTGAGTTGTTGTTTTTAAAAAGGTGAGAGCTACATATGATACTCTGATAAAGTCAGGAAGTAAGACAGAATAGGAAGCCCTCTGTCTAAATAAAGTTCACTTATTTTTGTCTCCAATAACTCTTTACACAGTTTTTGTCTAAAACGATTTGCACCCACATTTTATGAAATACTCTGAGTAGATTATTTTCAGCCCAATCCTAAACCGCAGCAGTGCCCGGAGGAAGAGCAGCGCCAAAATGGCCACTGCTATATCCAACGGGGACAGGGGCATTTGCCAGAGTCTCCATGGGATAAAGGAGCGCTGGCTCCCTTACCCCAGGTAGAACGCAGTCAGAGACAACGGGTCTCCTCAGATCTGTGCCCACTATATGGCAGGCGCAGAACCAAGGAGGCCCATGTAGGTCTCTGCAGCCATCAGAGTCTATCCATCTCTGACCTCTCCTGGGTATTGTCCTCCCCTTTCTGGCCCTCCCTCCTCCTTGCCCAGTTCTGCTGTCCCCCTGACCCAGTAAGCCTCATTGTCGGGATGGCAGTAACACTGCCGGCCGCTACAGTGATGGTGCCGCTTTTCGGCACTGAGGCTCAGCACCAACTGGCACTGGCCGCAGTACAGTTGTACCATCAGTGCCCGAGTGCCTTATGGCACTTTTGCAACACCTGATGCCAGCAGTACTAGAGTACCTCCGGTGCTATCATCGAGACAAGCGAGACCTTAGTTACATACTTTCTTGAAAGGACTTAATGCTGACATGAGAAAGGGGAACTTGGTTGGGGCAAATAAGGTGATTCCAGATCTCAAAAGTTGTTTCTTCCCAGTTTGTACTTATTTTGGCATGTTCAAACTAGCTTTAACAAGCTTTTTAGTGTTGGTTATGAAATAACTGTCCTCCGGAAGAAGTTAAAGCGCCTTACTGACTTGGACTGAGTGTTTTACCTATACACTAACAAGTTTAAATTAAAAGCAATAAAAAGGGGGATAGAAAAACTTTACAGAGACAACCTAGCATTTAAGGACAGATTATCTGAATGTATTACTGAACACCTTTTAACGTATCTGTAGACATTGGGTTATATTTTTATGAACCCATTTACATGAGAGTTGATGGGCTGTTGTATCCAAGAGACCAAACTGGCAGCGCAATCCTAAAAGGTGTGCCGCATTGACGCAACGGTTTAGCAGGCGCAGATCCGAACAGGGGAGGCTGGAACCTCCCCTATGGTAAGGGCACGAACATGCCCTTGCCGTGGGGAGGCTCCAACCTCACCTGTACTGCACTGGATTTGACAGAGGCCGGCCTCCCTAATCCAGCACAGTATAGGAATGCGCTCTGGGAATCAGGACTTCATGCCTCTTTCATGAACTCACCAGGTGAGTTCACCAGGTGCAACAATATGAGAGCCATCTTGCACACAAGAGCTATATCAATGCAGTATTATTATTATTATTATTATTATTATTATTATTATTATTATTGGCCATTGATTATTACATGTACATAGGAGTTCAACCAGTCAATTTAATATGCCAGGCTCTCGTATGGGCAGCGGTGCCAAAATGGCAACCACTACTTCCCACAGGGGCCATGACAGCTGCCATGACGTTCATTCCCTTCCACCGAGGAAAGCTGTGGGCTCAACAAGAGGCTACTCCAGTCTCTGCCTGTTATTTAGCAGGCGGAGACCAGATAGCCCGGTGTCAGGCTTCCAAGCCCACACAGAGGGTTGGGGATGCAGCAGTGAGCACTGCTGCCACTAGTCCCACTCTGGTCCTGGGGCCACCTTCCGGTCCTCCCTTGCACCACCTTCTCCATGCCCTTCCCCCTCCCACTCCAAAAAGCCATTCTGCCTCTGGCAGGAGCATTTATCACTTGGCAGCTATGCTTCCTCCTCCATCTGGCACTGGGCCCAGCACTGACTGGTGCCCCAGCAGTAAGGCCTCCAGCAATGGTGCAAGCATGCTTTACATCACGCGTTTGCAACACCTGGAGATGCTGCTGGTCCAGATAGGGCTCTTAATCCCAGGAAAGTGTGTTTAGGGTTGCAGCTGCAGGCCAGTATATTCTCCAGAATTGCTCCATTGTAAAAAAGAGCTTTTAGACGGAGACGTGCATTTGCTTAACAGTTATTTCCATGAGTATAAGGGTCCCTGCACAAGCACAATTCTCCTTCTGCTCCCGTTGTTGGAGCAGCCCTTTGAGGGTTACAATATAATCCTCTGTTATTTTTATAAAAACAAGACTGTTGCATACATGGACCCACAGTATTCTGCTGTGTCTCATTATTCTACTTTCGAAGCCGAATCATGTTTTAGCTGAAACAAGAGCGCAATAGGTATGTGTGCCTTCCACTCTTATTCACAGTCTGAAAATGGGAAGATTATAGATAGCATAATTCTGCAATTAAACCCCAGCGGACCTGGCTTTGGAAAAGATTCAGAGCTTAGCTATGAAAGATGTGCCCATCAAATCAGGATACTTCTAACACAATCCAGAATACAAAAAGCCTGTAAAAATTATGTAAAGAAGGAAGAAAATGAATTAATAACCTTTATAGAGAACTATCTAGCCAAGGCCTATATCAAGATAATAAGGTTTAATGAAAGTGTGGGCAGAACTCCAAGTAGTCAAGTCACCTGATGTACTTCAACTAAAGGGAACTGGTAGACAGTCTGGGGCAGAAACATCCTAATAAAATGATCTCACTGACCTTCAGGGATGGACATCTTGAGCTAAAACAGAGTAAGTGGAAATACATTGAAGTATGCACAATGACAAGTGTTTCCTGAAACTGAGCTGCCCTCAGTTCTAACCCCATAAACTGGGAGGAAATGAAGGAATCTTTGAGTACATCAGTAAGATCACGTGATATCTACCTCAGGACAAAGAGCCACAACCTTGAAAAATAAGGTTGGGAGATGAACACCAGGAGAGATGGTTTTACTTTACGCTAATCTATCTGGAACAGAAAGTGGAAAAAGAAACAATTGATCTGCAGACTGACAAGCGAGACCAACATAGAAAGAAGGCTATTACAGATCATGGAAAAAAAAGTTGATCACTGTGATGAGATAACTATAGTCAGTCAGTTCTCGTTACCTGCTAAAATTAGGTTCCTAGAAACTCTAGCATACAGCCAAGTCACAGATAACGAACCATTGATCCTAAGGGGTCAATGAGGTTAGCTGAAAGGAGTTCCCTAGGTTGGAATGGGGACCTTACTGTCATCAGAAAAATCCAGCATAGATCCTCAGGAGGTCAGTAGAGTGCAGCAGGAAGTGCCAAAAGATCTCTGAATGGAGCAGAGACCTTCAAGAGGTTGCAGGGAACTTCAGAATGGAGCCCGTCACCAGAACAGACCCTTTTAAAGTGACCGGCAGAAGTTGACACCAACAAAGGGCCAGTGCTGGTCGCAGATGCCATTCTGAACGTCCCAGCAACCTCTAGAAGGTCTTTGCATATAAGGATAAGGAGAGGTAAGTAGTTATTCCATCCCTTGCAGCTAGGCACATTTGCAGATAGCAAATTCACATATTTAGAGAAATGACTGTATCAGCAGAGAAAAGGAAAACATTGAGAAGAGCAATGGAAAATGAAAGAGATCAGGACAACTGAACTAATTCAAGTCAGTGTGACTAGATAACTCTAGTTCAAGGATTCTGAAGATCATTATACCAGGCCTCATCAAATTTCACAGGAAGAGCAAAGGTTATGATCCTCCCAAGCCGAACAAAAGGGGTGGTATGCACTCTGAGAATATACTAGGAAGAGTTCCAGAACATATTCCTGGTGGGCATGAAGAAGAAAATGGCCAGGATAACACAAAAATGGAAATTTCTTGCTTAGTATTTTTGTCTTGAGTGGTGCTATTCCTCAAGTAGCTTCACCAGAGAAGTTCTGGTCAGGCCAAAAGCCATGTACAGTAATTGTTTTCCATTTTTAAAGCTCCCAACAGTAGCATGCCAACGCAGATCTCTTAAGAGAGACCAAGCAGTCTCTGAGGCGGGGGGCGTCTACTGATACTGGCCCAATGCCAGCAGGGGCACTTTTATGGCACTTTTGAGACACTGGTGCCAGCATTAAGGGCTTACCATCGGCACTGGGCGGCATAGAATTGAGCCCTAAGTCTTTTCACAGTGTCTTTTGTACTATCTCCAAGACTAAATCCCTGCCTTTCATATTGTCTTCTTATTTATTTCACTACAGCTGTAAGACCTTTCTGGGGATCCCCAGGGATCCTTTCTGGGGAGCCCTATAATGAATCGGCTCATTACAGGGATCCTAATAAACTGAAGCTTTTATATCAACTCCTTTCAGATTCTGACAAGTGTGACAAGTACATCTGGACAAGAGAGTATTTATGTCAGAACCAAATAAGCAGCATTAATACCTGTGGTATTACACAAGTTGTCTATTATTTTTAAAATATTATTTTCCACTGCCTCTCAAGGCATGGTAAAGAAGTCACAATTTGCCTGAGAAATAGTTTTATCCAACATGTATTTATTTATATTGCATAATTCGCAGAGCAGCAAAATTATCAGTTAAGTTAACAGTACTACAGCAAAAGCCTACTCATGTCTACTCAAAAGTAAGTTCCACCGTGTTCAGTTGGGCTTACTCCCAGGTAAGCGTGTTTAGGATTACAGCTTTATTTATTTATTTATTTATTTAATTTATACTCTGCCTTTCTGCCCACAGGCACACAAGGCGGCTAACTAACCAGACTAGTCTTTAGCTAGACTAACCAGAATGTTTGTACTCAGTAGGTAAAATAAAGGGAAAGAGAGACAGACAATAACACAGATGCCACATACAAAATGTAAACAGCACAATCAGTTCTATGGGTCAACATGATTGTATAATCCGAATACATAAGCTAAAAACTCTGGTATATTCTATATTTAACTACTACTCTTTTCTACAACAACCTGATCCTAAGCATCTTGGTCATAACACAGATTCAGTTAACTGAGATGTATCCTGAGGCACAGGTGGAGGGTAGCTTGCCGAAACGGAACTTCCCAGCCCTCTCTTCAGAACAGCCCCTTGAAAATAGGTTTCAGGAAGCTGGGGAGGGGGTGTCCAGGACTGACAGCACAATCCTATTGCACCCCTTGCGCCGATGCTACATCATAGCATCGACGTAAGGGACGGAGCGCCGACGCAGGCATGCCAATTGACACCCCCGCGTTGACGCTCGAGCAACAGGACCGGTGCTGCAGGCAGTGCCGGTCCTGTTGCACCTGAAGCCAGGCGGCATGAGGGAGGCTCTGCACGGAGACGGAAGCGCAATTGGCGGTGGGAGGGAAATTGTGGGTGGGGAGAAGGTGGGCTTGGGAGGCATCCACACGGCCGCATCCTAAGCAATTTGGGAGACCGTGCGGTCTCCTTGGATCTGCGCCCGCTATTTAGCAGGCGCAGATGCAAGGAGCGCATCAGGGAGGCTGGAGCCTCCCCTATGATAAGGAAGCGCACACTCCCTTGCCGCGGGGAGGCTCCAGCCTCTCCTAAGCAGCATCGGATATGGCGCTGGCCCATCGGCCTCAGCAGTCCAACGCTGCTTAGGATTGCGCCCTGAGTGGGCACAAAGAGTTCTAATTTGACTGATTGATCCTTTCATGACAACACCTCTCAAAGTGATTTACATACAATTAAAAAGAACAAAATAATAATACTTTGTTAAAAATAACAAAATAATCAAAATTAAAAACAAAATAATAAATTTCCTCCTTTATTGGGCCACAGATGAAAGAGTGACCTGTGTGTGACCCTTTCCCCCTCCCTCACCTTGCGGGGAAAGAGCCTTCTGTTCAATCGTAGAAAGGGGGACTGAAATACAACACACTGTGGGACCAATCCTAAAGGCAAGCCATGCCTGCAGAATGCCAGGTCTGCACTAGATGCCTGCCACCACAGATAGGGCCACATATGGGGTTGGAGAAAGGTAGAGGCAGGGCAGAATGGGATGGCAACAAGGTAATCCTAACAAGGACACTGGAGGCCAAAACTCATGGGATTCAGCAGATACTGTGTTGGCGCTACAGCATCATTATACAGGAAGTTGTGGTGGATTGGGCTATTATCTAAGGGAATTTAAATTAAGGACCTAGGTGCTTATAATGTGCATTTAATCCCACTGATTTCGAAGTAATTTGGGTGCATAATGAACTTTGGTTTCATTACAAGAATTGTATTTCAATGACAATACCCAGGACTGCAATTCAAATCAGGAGAAAAAATTGTTTCCTAACTGCAATGAAGAAGATTTTTTTTCCTGCTCAGGATCACAGTTTTTAGTATCCCAGCCACATAACCTCTGTTCAGATAAGAAGATATCAAGACCATGCTTACCGCTGAATATTTTCAGGAACTTTGGAATTATTCCAATATGGCAAAGCTTTAAATTTTTCTTTACCACATGCAACATAATATTCGTTATCTTCTAAATCATCAGATCCATGTACAAGCTGACCTCTCAAAGTATATAGCCTGCAAGCAAAATAAATTGAAAACACCTTACACCCACAAAAAGGACATAATCCTTCCAGATTCACATTTACATTGCAGATGTTTGTATTTTTGCATAACTATATTTCTGGAAAACAATGTAAACAGGGATAGGATAAATAACAACCTACACATCTTAATCTGAATTAATTCTAAATTTTTGAAGCAATAAAGCAATATTCTAGTGATATGCCAGCCCAATACATAATGCTAATTTCTGCCAAACCATGGTTTCCAAATTGAAAGCTGGCCTGAGAAACATGCACTTCCTCACTTCCATCCTTGTCCTTGTCCTCCCTTCCAGTGTTCTCTGCTATGTGGCCGCATGGCTGTGCTGCACGAAGCCCTGGGAAGCTGAGTTCCATGCAGCTCGGACCTTGGAAGTCTCAGAAGTCTAGCGATTACATGTGACATCATTGCCATATGTCTGGAAATGCCACAGGGTTCCAGCGTGTCAGCCAAAGCGGTCCACGCACCAGTGTGAACCTTTTAGAGGGATTATTGCTCCTTTCCCTTGCCAGTATGGCTTGACATTACATGTCAGTGCAAATCACACAAAGTGCAAATGCAAACTATGGTCCCCTAGTAAAGCAGAGAATGATACAATAGTTGGAAAAGGAGAGACTAGAGGGGGAGGGAGTATATCCATCCCAAAATGATTGGAATTTTGGGTAGTGCTGAGTGTGTGCAAAACGTATCTCTGCAAAAAAATTATTGGGAAGACTTCTAGCTTCCATGTAATACGTAACATTTATCCAGCCAACAACAACAACAAAATATACTGAGAGGCCCTTGGAAATTATTTCACCGATACCCTGAATTTGCTTTACATACCATTAAAGTATTAGATTGCTTTAACTAGTATGAAAGTTCCCCGCCACACACACACACACACACACACACACACAGAGGGCAAGAGAATTTAAAGTAAGGAATAATGTTTTTCAGGCAGCCCAATCCTAACCCCACACTGGAATAGGGAGGCCAGCCGGCCCGCTCCATATCCAGCTTGGGGTTGGGGCCGCATGTGGCGCAACTCAGAGTAAAGGGAACACCCCAGCAACCCCAATAGGACTACGGAAAGCTACGCCAGCAAAATTGCCATTCCGAGCAGCCAATGTAGGGCCAACCAGGCCTGGCCTAAGTGCCAGATCCTGGCACCACCACCCTCCCCAGACCGGTCCATCCACAGGCCCACTCTCTTCTTGCCCAATTCTGCTTTCCCTCCACTCTCCCCCTGCCCTCCTAACCCCCCACGCCAGCCGAACCCGGTTGGCACTTCTCCGCTTACCTGGGGCGGTGCAGAGGCTGGATGCAGCCTCTGCAGGCCAGTGCATATCCTCACGCCAGCACAGCTGAGTTGGCATAAACATGCCTTATGGCACATTTGCAACAACTTTGGATTGAGCCCTTAGTTGTATATCACAAGGTGCACTACTTACCTATGAATACCCCCAGTGCGAAGCTTTACTTTTTCATTTATCAGTCCAAGGACCCTATTCCAATTCTTCAATGAATACTTGGGTATGAGAATCTTCATAGGTTTTATCAATGTATCACCATTTGTGAAAACACTACCAAAGATATGGAAAAAAAATGTTTTCCAGTAAGAAAAGTTAGGAAAAATTAAAAAACCAAATTGTATTTAAATACATGCAATCTGTTACATTAGAGATCTTTGCAGTTAGATTTTAGCAATAGGTTTTGAATCATAACCTATTACATAAAACATTTGAACTCATCTGATAGTATCATATATTTTTACAAATTTCCGACTGCTGGGATGAGGAAACCAAAGGTGAAATCTGTCCAGTTGGAGAATCCAAGAAAGAAATAGCCTTGAAAATTCAATTACTTTCTCTCTATACCAACCAAAGATGTCCTCACAGTTCCTAAAGGAAATAAAGTACAATCCTTTTAAAGAGATAATAAAATCAATTGATTTCTTCACTGAAGCCCATTTTAGAAAATGGTTCTTTCTCAACCTGCAAGGACACATGGAACCACTCTGGGACTAAAATTGCAATCCTAAGTATACTGACCTGGAAGTTAAGTTCAAATGAAATCAATAGGACTTCCAAGTAAACATGGTTAGGACTGGGCTACAACAACCTCTCTTTTAAGAAAGGAAGTTGAAAGTTGGAAAAATCATAAAGCAAAGTAAGTTATATATTTCTATAGAATAGCTACATCAGGACTCCACTCCACTTTTTTTAAATGTGCATGTGTTTGTGGGATGGGAAGCTGGGGAGAATTGTCCACTATTCTTACAATTACAATAGTGCAATCAGGCAACAATAAAATTTGGTGCCAATGATTTTTCTGATAATTTAACAGCCCAATCCTATCCTTACCCTCCTTGTTGGTTCAGCTGTGCTGAAAGGTTAGAGGTGGAAGGTCAGAGCAGGAGGCTTTGGAAGGGAAAAGGATTAGGGTATGGGTCTCCTCAAACCTGCGCCAGCCAAATCCCTGGCACAAGTCCATGGAGAGAAAAGGGGTTGGGAGACTGTTGCTAGAAGGGATAGGATCCTGTGTGCTCTATCACCATCAGATCTACTCCCTCCTGCAGCCTACACACACCCCATTCCTCCCCCTCCCCACCCAGCAGAGGCGTATCTGACCTATAGCCCGGGGTGGCGCAAGACATGGGTGCCGGGCAGCCATTGCGTGCAGTCCGCGGGGGAAACTGCGCGCTCTTCAGCCTGCCCACCCTCCTTCGCCTCCGTGACGCTCCAAAATGGAGCGTTTCCAGGCACAGGGAGGTATGTCGGCGCGACACACGGGGGCGGGGCGACGTCCTGGGGGTGCGGTTTTGGCACCAGCCATGGGCGTGCTCGGGTCTCCGTTTGTCACTGCCATCCAGTTTTGCCCCTACCAACTCCCATTCTGCCCTTCCCTGTCCCCTCCCACCATCTTACCCGCCTAAGTGGGTCCTTTGGGGTCTGTTGATGCAGGCAGGAAGGCAGGGGTATGCTTTCTGGCCGTTTTCGGGCAGTCACTACCGGCAGAATGCGTGTTCCGCTGGCAATGAGCCTTGATAGGATTCAGTCTTAAGTTGCAACAAAGCAGCTAATTCCTTTAAGCACTTTACTGAAAAAAGAGTGGTGGGATATATTTATGTTTGCTCACACAGAAGGCTTAACATTGGACCTTCTGGAAGGCTGGGAAGTGGAATGATCAAGCAATGTATATTTGACACTGGCATGACTCCTGCTTTTACCTCCTCCTCTAGTTCCATAAAAGCATTACAATAAAGCTATCTGCAGAAACAGTGGACTGCCTGATTAGAACATGACCATAAAATACTAAGCATAGGGCTTCGCTACTCCAAAAAGCAGGTGACAAAAGAAACTGATGGAGCAATCCTATCTCCTTCCCCACTGGTGTAACTAGTGTTGTGCCAGCAGAGGCTGATTTACAGCAGTCACAATGCAACCTTCACCAGGGTGCCCTGCAAGTCTGCTGGCAGGAAGGGCAGAGCGGCCTCCTGTGTGCCAGCAGATTCACGAAAACCCACCAGAACAGGGGGTAGGAGGGACACAGAGAGTGGGTTGAATGGGACGTGCGGTGGGTGGAATAAGGTGAGCAGATCAGAGCAGGAAGGGAGAGGCAGGCTTGGCGGCAGCTGTATACGCCCAATCCTAACCCCCTTCCCAGGTCTGACAGATCATGGATCAACACAGACTTCTGCCAGCAATATTGCTGGGGCATGTCTGAGTTAACTTACAGTGACTGCTGGGGCTTATCCTGAGGCAAGGGCATAAATGTCCCCTTTCCCTGAGGAGCCGTCCAGCAGCTGAAAAAAACCCACAGGATCCAGCAGGACACATGCCAGCACCACTGCATTTCTGTGCATTGATTTAGGTAGGACTGGGCAGCGAATCTCTGCAAGTTGATTAAGCCTGATGCAGGTATCCTATTTGGAGTGAGGGATAGATTCAAAGATGCTAATATTCTCTTCTATACAATATTTCCATTGTATCTGACCATTGTGCAGAGTGTTAAGGCATTTTTACAATTAAGCTTGCGCTTAGTGACAAGAATTAAGCCCACAGTCAAGCCTATACATCAGTGCTTCCCAAACATTTTAGCACTGGGACCAACTTTTAAAAGCAACAATCTATCATGACTCACCAGACACACACACACACAAAGAGAGATATTTATAAAGAAATATTTCAGGTATTAATAATAACAACTAATCAATTATATAATAATAATAATAATAATAATAATAATAATAATAATAATAATAATGGATCTGTGCTCCCAAGGCTGCTAGAGTCCTTACATATAGAATATGTGTGTAGACATTTGCTATACTCTCCCTAGAAATGGACTGTCCAAACCTTTACAGTCATTCCAGGGTACACAGAAACTGGAGAGCAACATGCACAGTTAGGCACTTCCAGGTCAAACAAAAAGCTGAAACTGGGTTCATCCATGATTTACAGCATGCTAATTACTAGGGGAAATTGGAAAACGTAATGTTTTAATTGGGGGATATGAAGATTACCTCATACAACAGATTAGCATTCCAGCTAACAATTTCCTTCTGCAAACCAGGCAAGGATGCTTGCAATTTTTTTTAAATACAGGCATGCCCCAGTATCAACTGATTCAGTATCAGTTTCAGTTATCCACGGAGACCAGGGATACTGGGACTCCTATTAAAAAGATAGGAGAACATTAAACAAGTCTGTTTTTTACCTTGTTGTAGCAAAACCACTGATGTTCCCCTATCTTTAAAATGGCATCCCCAGGATCCACAGTTTCAGGTATCCATGGTGGTCCAGAACAGAAACCCAGAGGATACCAGGGCACACCTGTATTTCGCAAAAAATCATGACCAACCAAAAATTGCCTCACAACCAACTGATGGGTCCCGATCCATAGTTTGGGAAACACTGCTATACATTCAGAAGTCTCACTGCATTCAATGGGGTCTACTCTCAGATAAGTCTGTATAGTTTTGCAGCTTAGCCCTAAGGTTACAGAGGTGATGTAATAGATTCTATTTTAGCTGGTTTATTCTGATTCCAACTAAATATTTTATATCTGTTTGTAACCAATTCATCGCTACCCTGAGACACTATGAAGAAGTAGGCAAAATCTGAGGAAAGGTTCAGTTCTAGGGAACCAGGACTACAATCTGGCTCACTCCTAGTACATTCCAAAATTTGGCATTATAGCTCTCCCATTTATTCCAACCATTTGTTCTGTTACATCACAGAATCAGACTGCAGACTTTTCTAAGATTTCCTTAATGTAATGTTCCACCAATTATAGTGTATTATAAACACAATCTTGATGCACTATACAAGGAGTACCATTTCAATTCAAATATTTATGTCTGTCGGCTTATTTCAAACAAATATTAAACTATTCAAGTAAAACAACATTCCTCCACTACCAGCTCAAAGCGTATTGGGGGCAGGATGACATCATTGCACTGCTAGCGCCACATCCCTGTTCGCTGCGCATCTACCCCATCTACCCCATCCCCAGCATCCAGAATAGCTCCATTTAGGAGGATACCGGACATGGGGGGCAGCAAAAAGCGGAACCATTTTTTCGTGCCACTGTGCCCTGCCACAACTGGCACCCACTGCACCCTCCTCCCCTTGCAGCACCTTCAATACATTTATATTTGGAAACCAGACACTGGATTCCTGAATGCTTTTGTTTTTTTAAAGCATTAGTGCTTTATCTAATTTTAACAAATTATGGTGGTTTTCTAATTCACATTGATAATACTGGTTACTGTAAGTGTATGATGCCTTGTTATCTTGTAAAAACATTTACGCAAATATCCTTAGTATAACGAAGTACCACAAGTTACAATGCGCAAACTAGTGAGATGTGTGCCACAAGGTTTCAAACTAAACATTTATTTCCTTCAGAATTTTAAGTAATGGAAATTGATTTTAGAGGATATTTGGGGCCACCTAGTGGAATGCTCAATACATAGCTACAAAGTGTATAGGATCCTGCACTGAAATGTGTATCATTTACAAATGTATGGTAGCAATAATAAATATGAAACATGTAAGAAAAAGGCATGTATTTTCCTTTCCAGCTAAGCGCGCGCACGCACCATAAACCTGGCATACGGGAATAGAGAGAAAGATAGGAACTAAGCTATAACTAAAATATTTGCTAACCTTAACAGAGGTGCTTGCTTCCAGTGAGTAAGATAGGAATACAGCCTTACTGAACCTAATGGGTTTCCATTTTCAACCACCTCTATTAATGAAATGTATATTAAACCATATAAATAAATAATAAAAGCAGTCAGTAATGCAATTTGGATCCTGGCTACAGCACAAATGAAAGGGTCTCTAACCCTACCCCAGGGCATTGTGTTGGCTCTCCCACCTAATTTCAAACCTGTTGAAAGCTCTTCCATTTGTCTCAGTTCCTAAAGTGCCCTAGTGGAGAGCAGAGTGGCAGCACAGAGGGAGCCCTTCAAGTTACGTGAATTCAGGAGGGAGCTAAGATGGGGATCAGAGCGAGTGGAAAAGCTTTCTTAAACAACTCACCTGGGTAACCAGTAACCTCTGTTCCCTGTGTGCACCAGATAACACAGCTTTTACTGTATACGCTAGTTATGTCTACAGTGGAGACAATGGCGATATCTTCATTCCTAAATTTCGTATTTTCATAACACAGTAGTTTATTTCACAGAAAACTGTCAATATTTCAGAATTTATATATATATAAGGTCATATTGATTAGTGAGTCATTTCTTTTCTTCGTTTTAGCACATTCATCATCAATCTACTGTGTCATAAATAAAGGAGCTTTTAAAAGATTTTCAAAGTTAATAACTATTTGACTTTGAAATTACAAGGGCCTGCAAAACCATTTTAAAATATGCTCATGATCACTATATACACATTCACGTAATTCTACTTTAATCTGCTAGCTATATCGACCTTCAAGACTACATCACTGTTTGAGTTCCGAAAACAGTACTATTTTTTAAACTTGAATTGCATTGTTTACTAAACAGGTTCCCCCCATATACTGCCTTCAAGTTGTTTATCAGTTGTTGGAACTCTAATGGGTACTCACATCAGGAGACAGAGAAAGAAAAAAAAGTGATGAGGGCGGAAACAAGATAGGGCCCAATCCTACCCAACTTTCCAGTCCCAATGCAGCCATGCCAACAACTGCATCTTGCAGTGGGGTGACAGTCATGGAGGCCTCTTGAAAGTAAGGGAACATTTGTTCCTCACCTCAGGGCTGCATTGCAGCTGCATCAGCACTGGAAAGTTGAATAGGATTGGGCTCTGTGCTAAGGTGGACAAAATACTGGCAACCCAAGCTTATGGACATCTACTCAGAAGTAAGTCCCAGTGAAGTTACTGGAACCTACACCCAAATAAGCACGGTATAAGACTGAAAAAGTGGAAAGACCTGGGCTCAAATCCCCACTCAGGCATGAAATTCACAGAGTGACTTTGGGCCAATCACTAGCTTTCAACCAAATCTACCTCACAGGGCTGATGTGAGAATAAAAAAAGAGCATGGTAAACAATAACTCTGTATGCCACTCTGAAGTCCTTATAAGAAGGGCTAGATAAGAGTTAAATAAAAGCAAAACCAAAAAAAAATGCAAATATAGATATAGATTTACGCCTAGAGAGCAGAGGCGTGACTAGTGAGGCAGAAACACCCCCAGGGGGTTATCTGAAGAGCGCCACTACTGAACCTATGAGTGTGCAAACATTCATAACCCACGAGGTGGGCTGTGAGTGTTGCACACTTACAGGTTTGGCAGCAACAGTGGGGCTTTTCAAAGAACTCCAGCGGGACATCACTGCCTCACCTTCCACCCCTACAACGCCCGCTGCTGGTGAATACATTTATCAGATCACCTATTAGCTCTGCAAGTACAAATCTAAACAAGGAAGATCAACTGTTCAAGCACAAATAATTACCAGTGCTGAAAACAGTAAATGCCACATATGCTTGAATTCAGAATTTCTTTAATATTATTCAGCAGGAAGCATCTTTAGACCTTGATCTTTGCTAAGCTGCCCACTCTTATCAGAGTCTGATCCAAAATATTAGCCCGCATAGAAACTTATTACCAGAGTTTGTTCACTCATACCCGACATGAACTATTTCAGTAATTTATTGTCTTGTCCCTTCTCCAAGGAGCTGAGCACAGTGGATGCACTTCTTCTCTCTTCCATCCTCAAAACATCTACGTGACAAAGATTTGGGGAAGAGAGCATGACTAGCCCAAGGTCACCCAGAGACTTCCATGGTTGAGTGGTGATTTAACTTGAATCTTCCCAGTCCCAACCTGACACTATAGCCTTCTTTACAGGTACTTTCCTTTCACCTAGATATGGATCATATCTAAGAATGTAACTTATAGTTGCTATCAATTGAAACACAAAGTCCAAATCATAATTAAATACACTTACTGGATATTTCGTGGCTTATTGTAGAATGATTGCCATTTGGAAGGGACTTGTATGTTACTGTGGACTACTGGCCGAATCTGAAAAGGCAGTAAAAGAGAAATGACGTGGTGTCAGGAGTATATAAGATTTTATCCTGACAGTGTATGTAAATAGATTACACCACTTTAAACTGCTATACTTCCTCAGCAGTCACATACTAAATGAGGAAAAATATGACATAGAAGTGGAAGAAAATGGTGACACATAATGTGCCATAATACATATACACATATACACATAATATGTGTATATAGAAAGATATACACATAACATCGCTTTCAGCACTTCTAACAAAAACACCCACCAAAATTGGTGAAAAAATAAAACTGTTTATTTGGTTTTTATTTATTATTTAATGGGGTGCATGGGGAAGGACTGTGGCTGCATCTGCTGACACTTTACCTATCGAGTACACTTTTAAAGTGATTATGGTTTATAATTATAATGTAAATCTATATATATAAAAACGGACGTGGGTATGTTTGTGTGTATGTATGTATGTATGTGGGTGTGTATGTATGTATGTTATGCATAGGCTCGGGAACGCCTGGACCGATCCACACGAAACTTGGCAGGAATACACCTTGCAGCCTGGAAAGAAACACTGCGGGGGTCAGACCCCCCTACAGCCCCCGCGGGGGGAGGGACAGCGAGGGGATTGTATTGGAGTGAAAGTGTGCTGCCACCCTGTGGTCACAAAGGATTCTGCAGGTCATGAGCTGGGATTGCACTCACTGAGCTGATACACAGGAAGAGACCTCAGAAACGAAAGTGAAACTGCTTTGCACTGCCTGAGTTGCCCAGGCTGGAAAGAGCATGATCCAGAGAGTTCCAACACCCAGTCGGATCTGAGAGGGGCCTATTTCCAGAGGGCTAACTGGCCACATCTTCCTGTTTCTCACACGTCAGTGCTATCCTACCACAGGACCTGCAGACATTGTTCAGTGAGTGTGACAATTTCATTACGCTCCTTTGCTTGATTCTGCCCCTGTATTCATTCCTTCTCCTAATAGAAGCTGGGGATACTTTGTCCCCCGGGCAACGCCGGGCAACAAAAGGCTAGTTTTGAATAAAAACCACTTTCTGCTAACTTTGGAAAACACTGAAATCTGCAAAAAAAGTATAACCGTTTTCTTCCATCTCTAGCCATAATCTTAAAGGCTGTAACCCTAATTGCTTTACATTTTCTTGGTAACATCTTTTCAACCACCATACCTTCGGTCTCCTTCAATTTGCTGACAATGCCTCAAGGCTGAAAATGATGAATGAATAAAATCCCCCACAGTTTTTTGAAGTGTTAAGCCAGTGAGAAAGACAGAGAGATTTGGCTGTGCTGCCGAGACATTTAACCAGTGATGTCATCTGGGCACGCCCGGAACCGGAACGCCCGGATGATTGGCAGCCCTCCGCCCCTATGGTGGAGGCCTGCCACGCCTCCCTGCGCCTGGAATCGCTCCATTTCAGAGCGATTCGGACGCGAGGGAGGGAGGGAGGGAGGGCCCAGAAACAACAGAAACCGTCCTCGGAAGAGGCGGCGCGGCCCGGGCCCGTCCGCAGAACAAGTGGAACGGTGTACCAGGCCGTTCCGCCAGGATGCCACTGCTGCATTTAACCCTTTCATGTACTTGCTCTTATTGTATCATGAGCAAACTGGCACATGTAGGCCTGTGTGGAGCCGGAAGTGAAGAATCTTTCCTTTGAGCAAGAGCTTGGTAAAGGTTCCTTCCAATTCTATGATTCTATATGCCCAAATTTATTGCACACTAAAGGCCCAATCCTAATAGGCCTAGCACCAGTTGTATGTTTCTACTGCTAGCACCAGTGTCACAAAAATGCCATAAGGCACTTCTAGTGCTGGCGGTATGCACATATGGCTGGCACTGGGCCAGCGCCAGTAGACGCTCAGCCCCAGAGCCAAGAGGACTTGATGTGGAATCGCCTGGCGGTAAGTCTCACTGCAGATGACAGTGTGCTCCTCTGGGACAGGGGGTGGGGAGGGCAGAACTGGGCAGGGGAGGGCGGAGCAGGCCCAGGCAAGGGGTGGGACCAACGATCCCAACCATCGTGTTGGGCCGCACAGCCTGACACAGAAGTGCTCAGTGGCAAAATAGGCAGCAGGAGAAGGCCCATTGCCAGGCTAGCGCCCTTACTCAGGAGAAGGGGATGAACATTCCCTTCCCTAGAGGATCCTCTGACGGCTGCCACAGCTCCTGCTGAATGTAGTAGTAGCCAATTTGGCACCACTGCTCCTACGGGACCGGGCAGTTTAAGGTTGGGTTGCCCTTCAGTTGCACTGACTATATTTACAGTTTTTGATAGAAAACAATGCATCCTATTTTGGACACCAAATGAGAAAACTGAGCTTTCTTTCAAGAGTAAAATGTATTGGGTCTCCAAGCATTCTTACTTGAAAGCCATCTATACACTTTGCAAAAGTTAGAGGGCCATCATTAAGAGCTTGCTAACAAAGCCATTTTAAAAAGCTTTGATTTGAAACTAATAGTCCAATCCTATTGGGCTCCTTATGGTGGCGGAACGAGTGTTCCGTCAGCGATAACAGCCATATGGCAGTCACAAATAGTGCTCCAACAGCATGCACTATCAGGATCCACCAATGACGGTAAGTTGACAGGAGAGGATGGGGAGACAGGATGGAGCAGGGGAGGACAGGACACAGCAGCAACGGGGGTGGCGGCACGTGGAATGTGGGGGAGGTGATGGGAGGGTTGCAATAGTGTGCGCCAGATCCTATCCCTCTTTTTTAAACCTCCCTGACCCTTTCTTCTCTTTGGAAATGCACCAGCTAAAGCAGTCGCACAGGTCCAAGGTCGCACATCCTGCTTGCTCTCTGGATGGTGTGAACATGATTTACAATATGTTTGCAACACCCTTGGCAAGTAAACCGGCTGCTGCACAAATGGAACAGTAAGTCTCTCAGGCTTATGCATTCTTCCCCCACTCCCATCCCTTCATGCACAGGAGAATAAATATGCTGCTTCTGTTCTTGGTATGGAACCTATGTTTGGTTTGTCATTTCTTTAAAAAAAAAAAAATCTAATCCGGACTTGATACCACTGGAATATTCACAAACTGTGTTTAGAATAAAATGAAATGTTTCCAGTTCGTAAACTGCAACCAATTCTGATTTGTTTCAAACCAGGGAGTCTATGAATCAGCAATTTTCCTCCTCTTGTATTATATGGAAGGGGAGGATAGAGCTCACAAGGCAAATGCCAATAACACTGACCATAGTTTAATCACAGCTCTGCACTACATCTGAACCTGTAAAGATTGCTGATATGATTATACCTGGACAGAGAAGGTCAAAACCAAAAAATAGAAGTTTAAGTAGATGTATAGGTAAGGTGTTCTTTACAACATTCTAATAGTGGCAAAAATATAAAGATACAATTTTTCAACAAAAAAAATTGCAAAGCACTTTACATAACAAAATAGATGGCAAAATATGATATACAATACCATAAACTTTTAGTTAGGTCTACATTGAGTTAATATTTAAAATGATGTAGTTTCCAACCATTTATTGGTTTTTACAGTAAGTGATATGCTGATAAAACTAAGCAATTGCTTCCTCCTGACAGCAAGCAAAATGATATGGATTACTCACCACCTCATCTCTTTTCCTTGCTTGAGGCTTCTTGGCCCCTATACTAAAGTAACTGAAGGAAAACATAAAATTATAATTAATAATATTTAATTCAACTGTTTATGAATTCAGATAAACTAACATGTCTCACACACTCAACATCATATAGAAGCTGAATGTATATGAATTATCTTAGTCTATCCAAACCATCCACAATACAGAAGCTGCATCATCAAATACAGACATCTGCCTGAATAAGATACCCTTTTCTAAGAGCAGGTAGGTAAATATCAGTCCACCTGTTAACCAGATGGGCTCCACGATAATTGAATCATAATACAAAATAAAGTATAACAGTAATCTACTAAGTCCCAACATAGCTTTTTCTACAGAAAAATACCAAAGTACCCCCAAAAATGGCACAGTATAGCCATGATATAAGAACCTTGCCACAAAGTACCACATCAGTAAACAATATGCACAGCTGATCTATCCTTCCGATTATTTTAATACTTTTTTTTTTTACAGTGGGCCAGTTTGGATGCTATATGGAGCTATGACATATCTTAAACTTGGTTTGCTAAAAAAAAGAGCCCAATCCTATCCATTTTTCCAGCACCAGTGCTGACATAAGTGTAGCCTTTAGGTAAGGAAACAAATGTTCCCGTACCTTGAGGAGGCTTCTGTGGCCACTCCCCCATCACAAGATGCAGCGCACATCCCAGTGTCAGGGCTGCACCAGCTCTGGAAAATTGGATAGGACTGGGCCCAAAGTCATCAAGTCCTGTCTTATCCTGATTTGTTTTGGCTCTCTTCCATCATCTACAGTACCCTCTCAGAAAGTTCCCAGCCGCTGGCAAAGCATTGCCTCATCAGCTGTGCTTAGTCATTAGTTGGGAGAAGAAAGAGGATGTTGTAAGCAATCACTAGCTTCTTCGGACATTTCTACCTGCTCTTAGCACAGCCAAGTGAGAAGTATAAAGTCTAGTTCTACTCTTCTCCCCCTGACGTTAACTGTTTCTTGATCATTCCCTGCATAAATACATTGAAAGAACTCTTGATGTTAAA
>JAJKFI010000012.1:22244953-22264739 GCA_029204185.1 Lerista edwardsae | reverse complement strand
TCTATAAATATTTCCAGACAAGTGCACCATCAGTCATTTTGATGCACAATTTGGAACCATGGATTGATTAAAACACCAATAAAACTGAAGTTTATTTATATACTACTATCTCAGCCCAGCAAAGACTGTGAAACTAGACGAATTTGCCAATCAGTGCTCCGATTCAAGGATTTTGATATAAAAATAATAAGCCATACCTCAGAACAAACCACAAATTGTAAACAAATTGTAAATTTCAAATGAGTTGTAATGAGCATGAGAAACAAATACGTTGCTCGCACAGAAGTATAATTATGCAAACAGCAGTCATTCACCCTTTGTATGGACAAGAACAAACTCAAACAAAATCTGATCAAACATATTTGCATTTTACACAGAAAGAAATGTAAACATATTTTACGGCCCAATCCTATACTTACTAGCCAATGTCTTAGCACCTCTTCCACTGGAGCTGACTGCTGTAGTCAGAACTTTCATAAAAGGCACTCCGGCTGCACGCTTCAAAGTGCGATGCTGGAGACACCAACAGGAAAGCTGGTGTCTTAGGGTACAATCCAAGGTGCTCACTGGGCTGACGCATGTGGCCTGCATCAGTTCAGTGCTGTCGTGAAAGTGCCATAAGGCACTTTTGCACCAGTGCAAAGCACACAAGCTGCATTGACAGTTGCGCCAAAGCAAGCTGCTGGTAAACCACCCCAGCGCTGGCCTTTTCTGGGCAGGGGGCAGAATGGGGTGAGGGCAAGCAGGGCGGACTGGGGAAGGGGATGGAGCCCAGATGCAGCCATTAGGCCGCATACATAGCCTTGTTCCCAGAGCCCAGACAGAATAGCATGCTTGGACTTGCACCTGCTAAACAGCAGCACAGATCCAAGCAGCCCCATTGGGGTGGGCTCCTACCCCAGAGTAAGGGGATGAACATACCCTTGCTCTGTTGAGGCTCCAGCCTGCTCCTAATCTGTGTTGAATACCAGGTCAGCTGGGCTGCCTGCCTGTTCCAGAGCAGGTCAGGATTGTGATGCCCAATTCTAGTAAAAGATAAAGGTTGCTTGTACTAGAATCTTAGACCTTATCTATTTGGCAGGCGCGTATCTTACCTGTAGCACCCCATGGCACGAGCCATGGGGCGCAGGGCAGTGGTGGGGCACCATTGCACGCCGTCCGGGAGAGACCGTGCGGTTTCTGGCCCGCCCACGCCTCCCTTACGCTCCGAAATAGAGCGTTTTCGGGGTAAGGGAGGCGTGTCTGCATGACGTGTGGGAGTGGGGCAACTTTGGGGGGGCGTGTTCAGCGCCTGCCATGGGGCGCGCTCCCGGCCCGGCCCGCCACTGCTATTTGGGGCTTGTCTACGCAGTGGTTTGCATGAGGCTCAGCTGTACCAATTCAATGAATCCAATCCCTGCAAGGCACATGGAAGCCATGCTCATGCCATTAGGTCATTCTATCCCACGTGGAGAATTACAAAGTCAATGTGGGTCACATGGCAGAAAGATGCACCAAATTCCTTGCAACAGGGAACCTGTAACTTCTGGTAATTCTTTTTCCTTAGTTTTGCACAATGGCGTCAAGCCTGATGCGCAGAATGCTGCTGTGACCTTAGAATCTTATGCTTTGCAAATACAGGATTGATTCTGGGCGCAAAGCTAACAGCTTACTGATACTATCAGGAATAAGAGTATCTTGAAACTTTTTTTTACTACCAGAATCAAGCAAATTTTAAGAAGAAAAAGCTTGAGTTGTTGCATGTTTTGTTACACAAAGATAGGTTTGAGTCACTCACATTCCCCTTGCCTGCATGGTGTTTTCATACTTACTTGAGTTTCTTAAATCTTTCTCTCCCGGCCACCACATATCTACCCCCTTGCTGCAAGTCGGCCAGGTCCAGAACGGAATGCCCTTGTCGGGGTGTATACACGTTCCTCACGCCAAAGGGTGTCTCCACGCCTTCATTCAGCTGGATCATGAAGGCTTCAAAGTTGGGCACATAGCGATGGTTGACCACGAACTTCCTTCCCACATAATAGGCGTCACCATTACGGTACACCCAAATGGTCCGAGCTGGGGTCGTGTCTGTCAGGCTGTATACAGCACGAAGCGGTGGCGCTGCCACCATGATGAGCCCACCGCTTTAGACTGAGGGCTGGGGAGAAGCGGGGAGAGGGCAGGAAATAAAACAGCGCAGCACATGCAAGATCAAAGCAAAACACAAGGCACCAAAATAACCTCCCATACACCTCCACAATCAGAGAACTGAGGTAGGGGAGAAAAGTCTTCCAAGATTGCCTGAGCTCGTGCCTAAATGGGGCTCCTCCTCCTAGCCCTACTTCATAGTAGCACCAAATCAGGCGTCCCCGCCCCCAGCCCCAGCCCCTCCCAGGTACAGCCTCGCTTTTTTAGCCTCTACCCGTTGGGCTTTGACGCCACGTGAAGGAGGACGATTGTGACTCAAGGGTGCCTACAGCAAACAAAATCACTCCCGCGGGAGTGAGTGAGAGCGGTGAGTTTCCCTGGAAACCTATTGGGCAAGGGTGGGGAGGAAGCAGGGCGGGCGGCGAGCCGCGACTCATTGCCCGGGATTCCGAACCCTGGAACTAAATAAAAAGGCGGGAACTGCGGGCTCGTGATCTCGTCTGCTGCGCATCCCCCCGTTAAGTCTGCCACGCAGATCCATCCCTCCTCGGAGCAGTGGCTCCACGCAGCACTTGCCTGCTCTCCCTGTATTAGGGACCCCCAACTCCATTAAGCAGAAACTCCTCGCGTCCCCCTCTATACTACTGTTCACATCCCTTTTCACAAACTATCGCCCCCAATGGCTCTTTGCGCGTCCCGTCGCCTCAGAATTTGTCATCTTCCTCACGCCCTCTCTCCCCGCTCTCGTTCTTCCCATCTTCTGTGTATTTGGTGGCACAGGGTTCTCCTCGCTTACCGTCCCATTTTCGGTTCTTTTCCTACACGACACAAACTAGCGCCTCCTCCCCCCTTCCTCGTGTTGTGCTAATATAATGGCTATGCCTCCCCCGTCCAACGCATGCAAGCAAACGCGCCTTCGGGAAAACGCCTCGTGTCTGAAGTCGTCTGTTAGCGCCAAGAGTCCGTGTGTGCGCAAAACTAAGGAGGGCCCTCGTGAGAACAGGCTGCACTGATAATAAGGACACAAATTAGGGTGATTTTTGAGGAGTCACCCCTAGGTCCTTTAACTGATACTCTGTGTTGAAAAATACTGCTGTGTATCATTTTCAGTTGCAGTTGTGAGAATAGCTGGTGTAGAATAGTCACAGCTATATCAGCAATAAAGCTATCTTTTCCCCAGGGAAGAGGGTTAAAATTTAGCTAGTGAGTTTTTAACAATGTTAACTATTATTTTTATTATTACACATCCACCCCACTCTTCCTCCTAAGAAAAAGGAATGAGTGCACATTCCCAAATAGTCTTTCTTCCGTCCAAGCACTTATGAAGTTAAACCCACATTTTCTTGAAATTAATTCTTTTTTTTTTTTTGACACAAAACAAAAGCTATCAACTATCAAAAGCCTTTTTCATAAAATAATGCCTGAAAAGCAATTTCTCCACATCTGGATAATACTGATGGGAATGAGGAAGGGGGGGCACAAAAAGAGGTACCAAGTGTGTTGGGGGTTAGGAGATAGTGGAAGTCACTTTTAGTTTGTGGATGTGCACACACACCCGACTCTTGAAAGATCTCCATTTATGGCTCAAGAAGGGTATGGTGATGAAGCAGATAAAAGCCCACAACATAGACTGTGCAATATATACAACTGGAAGTGTAAAATATTTTTATTAAAGCATTATTCATAAAGTGAAAGCATTTTAGATGAACAAAGAATACAGACACAACTTCAAATATAAGCAGAGAATGAAAGAAAAGATTTGCAACCCAGCCTCCTCTTAGCACTAACCAGTCATTGCTTCTTTGCTGTCAGTCATATGTGCAATTGCACAGATTATATATTGTACTAGCTTTTTGTTACCCGGCGTTGCCCAGGTAACAAAATGATCTTCCAGAGTTTATGAGTTTTGCACCCCTTCTCGCCCCTGCTGACGGGGGCTGAACCCGGACTCCAACCGTGTCGGGAGCGCTCGGCAACCCCGGAAACTACGGACTCTACGCCGATTTCGGCTGTCTTCATTTGGGCCCTGCTGCACACCCCCACCCCCGGGGGTGCTGGGGAGGCCTGACCCCCGCAGTGTTTGTCGCCAGGCCGCAAGGCATGCGCGTGCCGAGTCTGGCACTAATTGCTCCGGGCGTCGCAGTGGGGCATGGCGGATGTCTCGTTTTGCACCCCTTCCCGCCCCCCACGTTGAGGGGGGGCGAACCCGAACTCCCACAGCGTCGCCGCTCGCCTCGGCGACCCCAGAAACTACAGAACCGACAACAATTTCATCCATTTTTGACCATTTTCACGCGGGGGGCGGGGCACCCCCACCCCCAGGGGCGCTAGGGGGGCCTGACCCCCGGAGTGTTCGTTGCCAGGCCGCAAGGCACGCGCATGCCGAGTTTGGTGTGCGTCGCTCCAGGCGTTCCAGCAGGGCATGGCGGACATTTTGTTTTGCATCCCTTCTTGCCCCCCACACCAAGGGGGAGCGAACCCAGACTCCAACGTTGTCGGGAGCATCGCCGCTTGCCCCGGTGACCCTGGAAACTGTGGATTCGACACCAATTTCGGCCGTTTTTGACCATTTTCACGTGGGGACCCCCACATAACCCCACCCCCAGGGGCGCTGGGGGGCCCGACCTCCGCAGTGTTTGTCGCCAGGCCACAAGGTGTATGCGTGCCAAGTTTCGTGCCGATCGCTCCAAGCGTTGCGGAGCCTACACACACACACACACACACACTCTTCTTTATATAGGTAGATTGTATGGATACCGCAATCTCATCTGCCCCCTTTAACCCTTCCTTTATCTGTTGTGGTCTATTGAATCTGGGCCTGGGTCAGTCTTGACCCTATTAGCAGTCCTGCTAAGAATGGTCCACGTGTGCAATAATTTAGCTGCTATATTCCTAATTATTTTCATTATTAATGATTTTCTTTGTTAATAATTCAATAATTTAAGCACAGGGAAAATACAGGAGGATAATAACAGATAATAACAGATAACAGATAGTGTGAATCCCCTGTAAAAAGTGAATATGGTAGAAAAAGGTAAAAGTTTCCCCATGACCAAATGGTCTAGTTGTGACCAACTGTAGGGGGCGGTGCTCATCTCCGTTTCTAAGCCAAAGAGCCGGCGTTTGCCAGAGGACAAGTTTCCGTAGTCATCTGGCCAACATGACTATACGCAAAGGAGTACGGAACGCTGTTACCTTCCCACCGAAGTGGTACCTATTTATCTACTCACATTTTTACGTGCTTTCGAACTGCTAGGTTGGCAAGAGCTGGGACAAGCGACGGGAGCTCACTCCGTTGCATGGTCTCAAACTCCCAACCTTCCGGTCAGCAGCTCAATGGTTTAACCTGCAGCTCCACCACGTCCCTTAATATGGTATACAAAGTAACTAAACAGCCCATCTGGAAGCAATAGCATCCTTATGGGGGTGGGGGTGATGGAGTGCTAAGTATTGCAAGGAGCCTTACCTTGCCACCTTACCTTGGACACCTTCCTGTCCCAAGCAGTCTGGATGCCATAATGCCTGAATGAGCAATACAATATATTTTTTAAAAATATGCCACTGCATTTTGAAAGATCCACCACCTAGGGGAAAGAAATACCCCTATTTTGTGTTGGTGGGACAGATTGACATGGGAGCTTGAATGTGCATATAGGTTCTTCTTTCCCCAGAGGTTTCTACAGCTACACGTACATCTTCCTACATTGCTTAATAATAAATAATCCAGCTTCCCCAAGAGCTCACATACATAAATTCGTTCAGCAGAAGAAATAGGCGTGTTATATGAAACATCCTTCACAAAATCTTGTTTTGAACCAGTGCTGTGAAAAACCATGTATAATTCAATAAATGTATGCATAGATATTAATTTATTCAGTTTTATATAAATGTGAATGAAATTTCATAGAAGACTTCTTTTGAGAAGAGTTTTACTTGTTCACATGTGACAGAGCCCGTGGAAAGCCCCAAAGACGCATCCTACTTATACCTCCATCAGGAGCAACAGTAAGTCTTACATGAGTAAATACATCCAGCTTTTGTATGGCAATAGCATCAAAAAAATGTCTCTTATGGGGTTTAAGCTGGAAGGAAGAAAAGAAGATGATAAACTTTATTATCGCCTTGTAACAAGGAAGTAAGCTCAAATATTAGCTAAAGGCAAGATTCCGTCAACACTATGTAAAATTGTGGATTCTGTGTGACTTTACTTCTTTCTGAAATTTGTAGCATGCTTTTTCTGACAGCACTACAAATATATTAAAAGAAAAAGGACGCATTTGTGTCCAATTAGTAGCCTAGCTGGGGACAGTGCAGTAAGGATGGTAGGCACCACAATGCACAGTGTAAGTGGCCCCTCCCCCTCGCCATCAGAGCCATTCGGCCAGTAGTGCTATCCAGCCGGTACGCTGGGCCGGGGCGTGCGGGAAAGCGGCGGAACGCGGCGTGACGCAATGGGCGGACTGCCGATCAAACGTAAGTCCCACCCAGCATACCGGCTGGATAGCACTACTGCATTCAGCACAGTGATGGCAACAACAGGGCGGTCAGTAACAGCCTGCACATTGCCAGCGCTACCCTAATGGCTCCAATGGGGAGGAGCCATTTACATAATGCATTGCGGCACCTGCCGTATTTAACACGCCATCCCCCTCTGGCTACATTTCCATGTCCAATTGACCCAGATATTCTAAGCTTACCTTCTTTGCAGGCAGCAATGTGTTCCACTTTGGAACCAGTTTTAGGCTCCATTTCTGTGCTATGCAGTTAATTTCTTCTTGTATACTCAGAACACAGGCCTCAAGTTTAAAAGTATCTGGAAAGTTTCCTAATAATAAAAAATAATGTAATATAACAATAGCCTGCTTCCAAAAAAAAATTAAGGTTGTAACCCTATGCAGACATACTTGTGGGTAAGCACAGCTTAATTCAGTGAGATTCATTTACAAGTAAACATGAATAGAATAAGGCTTCATGGGCTATAAAATACCCTGGACATTTTCAGAGCTGAAACATAGGGTAATTAATTTTACCCAGGACAGAGCTGCTTTAAAAAATTTTCAGCAGGCTGTAACTTCTGACTGGAGGAGAAAAAGGGAATAGCAAGACATTTAAACACAAATATTTTATTTTTAACCATGGATGCTAAATTTATGTTTTTTCATGATTCTTAATGAACATTTTGAATATGGGCAGCCCAAAATGCATGGATCCTGTAGGAACAGTGGTGGCAAAATGGCTACCACTGTGTCGTGTTAGATCCGCAGCAGCCGCTGGTGTCTCTTTGGGGAAAGCCCCAGCCCCCTAATAATAAATTCACATACTTCTCCAGGCTGAATGGGTTTAACAGATGAGCTATAAGACTCACAAGAAATACTCACCTTTAAAGTGACTAGTATCTATTTCTACGTGTGTTATTACACCTGAATGCCCCAGTCGGAAGACTGCCCACTCACTTCCTGGGATAAGGAGGGTTCCATTTTCATCAGCCTGGAATTAAAACGAAGAAACACCTTTGGTGGTGGATTTTCTCCACTTTTTCCGAGATAAAACTCAGACATGATTCACTAGCAACACACAAATGGAAAATTCTGGTTTTATTTATTTAGTTTAAAACTTTATATTCCACCTCCCCCTTGCCAAGGCAAATGCCCAAAGCAGCCTACTCATTTCCATAAAAAATATTATTATTATTATTATTATTATTATTATTATTATTATTATTATTAATTAAATTTATACCCCGCCTTTCTGCCCATAGGCACGCAAGGCGGCTTACAATAGAAATAAAATACAATAAAATTACAATTTTACATTAAAAACAATTTAAAAACTACATTAAAACAATTAAAATTTAAAAAACAGCAGTAAGCCCCGTGGATCATAAAATATAAGCAAGAATATCAAAAACCAGCCAGCCTGTCAACAATTAAAAGCTTTTTGAAATAAAAAGGTCTTCAGCCCCCGCCGGAATGTTGCCAAAGAGGGAGGAGCAGTTCTTAATTCTAAGGGGAGGGTATTCCAAAGTTGGGGGGCCACCACCGAGAAGACCCTCTTCCTGGCCGCCGTCCCTCTGACCTCTCCTGGTGGTTGCACAGTCAAAAAGGGCCCCCTCAGATGATCTGAGAGCACGGGCAGGATTATATGGGAGAAGACGGTCCCTCAAATACCCTGGACCCAAACTGTAAAGGGCTTTAAACGTCAAAACTAGCACCTTGAATTGGGCCCGGAACAGAACTGGCAGCCAGTGTAGTCGCCGAAGCAACGGCTCGACAGAGTCAAACTGATGTGCCCCAGCAACCACCCGAGCTGCCACGTTCTGAACTAGTTGTAATTTCCGAACCATCTTCAAAGACAGCCCCACGTAGAGTGCATTGCAATAATCTAATCTAGATGTCACTAGGGCGTGGGTCACTGTGGCCAGGTCCGCACAGCTCAGGTACGGTCGCAGCTGGCGAATCAGCCAAAGCTGAGCAAAACGCTTAGAATAAACAAAACAAAACATAACAAAAACGCTTAGAACAAATAAAGCAATAAGAACAGTTGGGGGTCGGCAGTTCAGATCAATTATAAAAAGGGGGAATCTATAGGAGAAAAGCAGCAAGCAGTACATCATATACAGAGGAACAGGGGGCAACTATCAACTCATCACCCCCATGCTTGACAAAAATGTTTTGAGCCCTCACCGAAAAGCCATGAAAGATGACGCAGTTCTTAACTCCCCTGAAAGGGTGTTTCATAATTGTGGCACCACTATGGAGAAGGCTTGCCTAGCACCAACATTCCCTGCCATTCCCCTGACAACACTCGAGTCGGAGGAGGCACCTGCAGGAGAGCCACTTCTATTGTAAGATCAAGCAACTGATAGCAGATGTCTGATCTGTGATGGAAAACACAGGGCGACATCCCCTCCCGCATTACAAAATGCAAGCTTTTCCATGAAGTGTGATTTTTTAAAAAAATTTGGAACAAAATAACTACCCATGAATTATAACGCATTTGTTTCTTACCTGTAAAATTGGTGGTCTTTGCAAATTTCTTCCTGTTTCCCAGCCATCTTTTATGGACTTTGCTCTCCCTATGCCTATCCAAACAAGAAGTTATACTTAAGAACTTCAACAATATTAACTATAAACCACCTGTAATTATGGTTAGCTATTCTGCAGGGGCTTAAGAGGAAAAGGAGACATCAACCAATTACATTAAAAGAGCTAATTATTCATATTTGATTAGTTGATTATTAAGTTGATTCAGTCTGCATAAATTTGCATATGAGCACAATAGTTTTTTTTAAAAGGCATACTTCATTTGATTTAAGTGAGGTATGCAATATGTCACAGGAAGCAGCAATTTAAAGAGGCATTCCTTCCTGTGTCAACATGTTGCGCAATTAATTGGGGGTCTCTTTTTTAACTGATGATCAAAATGTTTTCAATCACTTTAACTAATTTTATTCAACTAAATGCTGCAGCAAAAAGCTAACATACATAACAGATATTTGTCCATATGGCAGATAAGCAATAAGCTTTATTTAGCTGGATTTGTGTAATGCAAATCATTTCTTTGTCTAGGTATTATATATGCTGTATGTTTAAAGGCACTCTGTTCCTGCTTGTTCTATGCAGGCGTATTAAATCTCTCAGTATTCTACAACATAGGCCAACAAAAGAAACAAAAATTTCAACAAAAGAAACAGAAATTTCAGCCAGCAAATAGGGTCCCTGGAAAGCAAGAGTGCTCCCTCCGAGATGCTGCTTGTTTTGAGGATAACTTATTTAATTACTTGACACTCGCTTCTCCCTCACAGTTAACTTGTATATAAGTAGTGAAACAGGTACAGGCCTGCCCCTGTATCCACTGTTTCAGTATCCACAGTTTCAATTATCCGTGGATACTGGGAAGCCTATTAAAAAGATAGGGGAGCATTAAATCTCATTTTTTTACCTTGTTGCAGCAAAACCACTGATGTTCCCCTATCTTTAAAAAGATGTCCCTAGTATTCACAGTTTCAAGTATCCACGGTGGGCTCTGAAACAGAACCCCAGCAGATACCGGGACATGACTGTATTACAAAAATCACAAGAAATGCTCTCTTCACATGCAAACTGAATCTGTAAAATGCTGCCTCCTGAAACTTTCTTACAGTCAGGAAAGTCGGGAGCATGAAACAGTACAAATTATCTGAATCAAACAAAATGTGCCCATAGATGCATACTTTTAATGTTTATCTTCCTTAACAAATATTGTAGGTGACAGTGTGAAATGTCTTTAAACCACAGTGGGAAGGTAGGAAAGATGTAATATTTAGCCCCTCACAGCAGTAAGTATCTGGGTCACGCCTTCTCCCACGTTATTGATAATTTTTTGGACACTTCAATTGGTCCTTAACGTTATTTGCCAAATAGCTAGCAAACTAAAGTACTGTAATGTTATGTAATTACTCTCAGCCAAAATGGGGTGCAATTCACTGCAGCTTCACAGTACTTATTTACAGTATTTCTATTGGATTTACTCAGAACCCAAACATAAGTCCATTGAAGTGAATAGCTTTTGTGCTTCATGGATTGTAACTTTGAATAACAAAATTTTCTCAATGAACCAGTACTTTGATTTCATTATAACATCATGCCCTACTTACTGCTTTAAAGAAAACCAAACTAATAAGGCCCAGTATTATTCTTACCTAAAATATTTTCGGGATGTCCTAACTGGGCATCACTGTAACCAACACAGGTACCTCCATTCACCATTGATGCCAAATCACTCAAGTGGTTCAGGCCAGAAAGCGACCAGTCTCTTAGCATCGTGCCATATACTTTAAAGCGCGCAAACCCACCATCTGCATTTTAAAAATGAATTTTTTTAAATTCTTTGTACACTGAGGAGAAAAAGATGGCCATTAGACCAATGAATACATATAGACATACAAACTTCTATATACTTTAGGGCACAATCCCAACCCAGAGTTAGGCTTGCACAAATCCCTTGAGCCAGCCTAGGAGTTTTTGCAGACGCACTGTAAAGCGTGTCTGCACCACTCTTGGAGTCAGGGAGGCTGGCACACAGACATGCACCATCCTCCCTGAGTGGTCCAAACACATTTTATGGTGCATTTGCAACACTCCTGGGCCGGCACAAGTGACTTGTGCTGGCCTAACTCCAGGTTAGGATTGCGCCCTTAGTATAATAGTTGTGGAGCGTACAAATGACAGCAAAGAATGAATGCGAGTACATACAATAGCATATGTTTTTGCTGAGAACTATTGTCATGCAGAATCTGAGGTCCATGCCAGATGTTCAGTTATTCTGTGGGCAGACACATTCATGAGTCATATCCATGTGTTTCAACTCACATAAGATTGCCACACATTCAGTTTGACCCAGAGTTTTTTTTCATGGCAAAAGCCATGCCCCTCCTCCGTGCGGCACTGCCAATCAGCAGATTTCTTATGTCTGCCTGTATCCCAGCAGGACTGGCCTGCCCAAAGGGCTTCTGAGGGCAGTAAACGTCATGCTTCTGCAAGCAACAGCAGGATTCCCATGCTTTTTTGCATGCTGTGTTTGTTTACTGTGCCAGTATAAATGAAGGGCTAACCCACTTGCATGGGGGCAAACTCCTGGCCACTTCTTTGGACATAGATTCTTGACCCAAAGTCTCCTTTACCTGCCTAGGGAGAAAAAGGTGCCACACTTCTCTTTTGCACTGTGAATCTATTTGGAACCTCAGCGGGAAGGAAGAGGGGGAAAGCTTCCATCCATTCCCTTTTGGATAACTCAGAGCAAGTGAGAAGAGGATTGGACAGCAGCAGCCCACATTGCACTGCAGCTGTGTCTATACCTACTTTCCTGGGAGTAAGTGCCTATTCACAATGACAGGCACGGGGCAGCCTAGGCAGAGAGGCAATGCCGCCCCAGGCTGACCTTGCTTGTAGCTCCCCTTAGCCATCTTGAGGGGGGTCCTTGAGTCAAGAAGCAATGGAGCAGCCCTACCCGTGGCTTACCCTGCCTCTCTCTTTCGGCCCCATTCTTTTTACGATGGGAGAAGGAACTGGAAGTTGCCTTTTGCATGGCTAGGGATCAGACAGACCCAATTTGTTGGATGAAATTGACAGTCCAATCCTAACCTGCACGGGAGCGCTGGGTTGATCTGTCAGAGGAGGAAACTAAACAGGAAGCGCTCAGCAAAAATAGGAGCAAAGCACACACATATACAAATGTCTCCTGAGTCTTCAGTCGTGTTTTGGAAGATAGTCCCCCTGTAAACCAAGTTGCGGGGGGGGGGAGTGATGGTGCATTTTCTGTCAGGGAAATTGCACAACAAAGCAGGACTAACCTTACTCAGTTATTCTAGTAGTTTAGGCCAAGCGGGCAAAAACATGAACATACACACGAAGGTGGGAAAGAGCAACACAGACCTTACAGCCAGATTTATAATTGTCTAATTGTGTTTCTGATGAGTGGTAGTAACAGCTATCAGTTAGAATTGAACAGAAGCAGATCTAGCAAGTATATAAGCTGCTCAAAACAATAAAGGGAACACTTACACAACACATCCGAGATCTGAGTGAACAAAATATTCCTATTAAATACTTTGTTCCTGACATAGTTGAATGTGCTGACAACAAAATCACACAACAATCATCAATGGAAATCACATTTATTAACCCATGGAGGTCTGGGCTTGGTGTCATACTCAAAATTGAAGTGGAAAAACACACTACAAGCTGATCCAACTTTGATGTAATGTCCATAAAGCAAGTCAAAACGAGGCTCAGTAGTGTGTGTGGCCTCCACGTGCCTGTATGACCTCCCTACAACGCCTGGGCATGCTCCTGATGAGGTGGCGGATAGTCTCCTGAGGGATCGCCTCCCAGACCTGGACTAAAGCATCTGCCAACTCCTGGACAGTCTGTGGTGCAACGTGGCGCTGGTGGATGGAGCGAGACATGATGTCCCAGATGTGCTCAGTTGGATTCAGGTCTGGGGAACGGGCGGGCCAATCCATAGCATCAATGCCTTCATCTTGCAGGAACTGCTGACACACTCGAGCCACATGAGGTCTAGCATTGTCTTGCATTAGAAGGAACCCAGGGCCAACCGCGCCAGCATATGGTCTCACAAGGGGTCTGAGGATCTCATCTCGGTACCTAATGGCAGTCAGGCTACCTCTGGCGAGCACATGGAGGGCTGTGCGGCCGCCCAAAGAAATGCCACCCCACACCATTACTGACCCACTGCCAAACCAGTCATGCTGGAGGATGTTGCAGGCAGCAGAACATTCTCCCTGGCGTCTCCAGACTCTGTCACGTCTGTCACATGTGCTCAGTGTGAACCTGCTTTCATCTGTGAAGAGCACAGGGCGCCAGTGGCGAGGTTGCCAATCTTGGTGTTCTCTGGCAAATGCCAAACGTCCTGCACGGTGTCGGGCTGTCAGCACAACCCCCACCTGTGGACGTCGGGCCCTCATACCACCCTCATGGAGTCTGTTTCTGACCGTTTGAGCAGACACATGCACATTTGTGGCCTGCTGGAGGTCATTTTGCAGGGCCCTGGCAGTGCTCCTCCTGTTCCTCCTGGCACGAAGGCGGAGGTAGCGGTCCTGATGCTGGGTTGTTGCCCTCCTACAGCCTCCTCCACGTCTCCTGGTGTACTGGCCTGTCTCCTGGTAGTGCCTCCATGCTCTGGACACCACACTGACAGACACAGCAAACCTTCTTGCCACAGCTTGCATTGATGTGCCATCCTGGATGAGCTGCACTACCTGAGCCACTTGTGTGGGTTGCAGACTCCACCTCATGCTGCCACTAGAGTGACAGCACCGCCAGCATTCAAAGGTCACCCAAACATCAGCCAGAACACAAAGGGACTGCGAAGTGGTCTGTGGTCACCACCTGCAGAACCACTCCTTTATTGGTGGTGTCTTGTTACTTGCCTATGATTTCCACCTGTTGTCTACTCCATTTGTGCAACAGCATGTGAACTTGATTGTCAATTGGTGTGGCTTCCTAGGTGGACAGTTTGATTTCACAGAAGTGTGATTGACTTGGAGTGACATTGTGTTGTTTAAGTGTTCCCTTTATTGTTTTGAGCAGTGTATTATATTTACCTGGATATACGTTGAGTCTCAGGTGAGTCCATTGTTCCTTTACAGTAACAGGAAAATAGTTGTGGACGGTATCAAGACTTCCTGATTTTAACACTGTCATAGGAACCAGGAAAGTCCATTCATCTGACTTTATCTGAAAACAAAGACTGCTTAGTTGCTTGTTGTCAAAACAACAATAATGTACTCTTGTTTAGATCTGGGCCAATCCACTCATAAGGCTGATTGAAGGGGTTGCTTTGGGCAGTAGACTGGCGAGAGATGCCTGCTTCCACTGCTCTGTCTCCTCCTGCTCCTTGATTCAGAAAGGAAGAGGAAATGCATAGAAGAGTGGCCAACTAGAGCATCCCTTGTCTGAATCTAGAGAACAGAAGGAGAAGTGGAGGTGGCAGCTGGTGCATCACTGAGTAAGGAAGGTGGTATTGGCACAGTGCTTCAGGTCTTGAACCAGCCCTGGTTTAGATTTCTCTTTAATATAACAAAGTTAATACTGTATATCAGTAGTTCTCGAACTTTTTAGACCCAGACCCACATTTTGGAATGGCACTCATGTTGGGACCCACCGGAAGTGATGTAATTAACCTGGAAATGATGTCATAGCCAGAAGTGCCATCATTGTAACATAATCAAATGACACTCCTGGAATGTAAACTGGCATTCTTGGACTGCAGCAACTGCACAACCATGAAACATCTCTGACAGAAAGCCAGATTAGGTCAAAATATTATGTAAAAGCACTGAACCATAAGAAAAAAATTTTTTTAAACCCTCACTTGAAAATTCAAATTGTGAACGCTCACAAAAGGAATATAGCAAGAGTAAGGTCAGCAGCTTCCAAGATGGCCGCTCTCAGCTTTCCGTGACCCATCTGACATCAGGTTGCGACCCACCAAGTGGGTCCTGACCCACAGCTTGAATAACACTGCTGTATATCATAAGGCAGTGGTTCCCAAAAGATAAGCCTTGGCTCCCTGAAGAGCCATGGAAACCAGCCAAGGGAGCCGTGAAATCCTCATGAAAAACCCACAACCCGATGCAATGAATAGGATTGCAACCCTAATGAGGAACCTTGGCCAATGGCCCAGTCGATCAAGGGAGCAGCCAATCAAACAAATGTAGGAATCACTATCATAAGGTGGTGTTATACATTTTAGATTGTATTCAAATACTTGTATGCTGGGTTGGGTTCTGTTTGGGTTGTAAATGGAAGAAGCTCTGCTTGCACAAGAGGAAGGGATGTTTTTTGCCAATGTCTCCTTCCCTCTGCAGTCCCCAACACACACAGACAAATCTATTCCTGAAGGTTCAGAGGCCTTAGAAGCAGATTTTCAAAGAAATTCAGGATGCTGCTGAAGGGATCAGAGATTAAAACTGCCATTCCCTTGTTTCACAAATGGAGCTTCCTCCACAAACCAAAGAAAAGCTTAGGATACAAGCCACTAGCTTTTTATGCTACCAGCATAGTTGCTAAATATGCATCTTTACTTGCACGTTTCAGAGGGCATTTAGAAAAAAGTTTAGATTACGCAGCACTTTAAGCATTCCAAAATGTTTTGAGAAGCAATGCACCCAAGAGCCAAAATTATGTGCTCTTAAATATTTGATTTGACTAATTAGCCATTTTACGATGAAAAGCTCAGAGCAATTCATTGTTTGGTGTACGTGTTTTTTCTTATCCAGCGGTCTCATTACCTCCTTGATAGCCTTAAACTCTTCATCTGAAGCTGTGGTTCCTATTCTGTTCCGTCTTGGTGGCAGTGATGGTATCTTCTCTGCAAAGACATTACACCCAACACGCATTTATTACTTATTTGAAGATTTTTATCCCATCTTTTCTAGCTCCTTGGTTACATCAAAAGTCTACAAATGCAATGGCAACATAACATCATAAGCTCTTTTTTCTTTCTTCTCCCCCTCCTCACTGCTATAAGGGGGCAATCTCGGTTTCCACAGAGGCAGCAGCAATTAGAAACAGCAAGGATGAAATATAGCAGGTAAGACTGGCAAAATCAAACTCTCTTCATAGTTTACTTCTGATGCTTAGAATTGCTAATGCTAATGCATAGCTAATGCTTAGGTTGGCTATATTTTGAGCCCTATCATTTAATACTGGCCATCAGATATCTAGCCGGCTATACTAAGACCATACAAGACAAGATGTACTGGTGCTAAGAAACATTTCTCTTGGAAAAACTCAACGGATGGACTTCGCTTTTATGTTTACAGTGTGAGTGCAATACAGTATTTTGGATTGGGAAGTGCTATAAAGAAAACTAGAACACAGACTTATGTATAAGTGGGGTGTAAGGGATGCAGCAGTTATTTTCAACCTTTTTCATCTCTTGGCCCACTGACAAGCTGCTAAAATTGTGAAGGCACACCATCAGTCTTTTGACAATTGACAAGGCACACCATGCTGCTGGTGCAGGGCTAACATCCCTCAATGGTCCTATTAATAAATGATGCAATGAATGAATGAATGAATGCCTAATTCTCACAGCACACCTGCAGACCATTCATGGCACACCAATGTGCCATGGAATACTCGTTGAAAATGTCTGGGATAGAGTGTTGAAGTTAGATTGGCAAGGCTTGGGTTTCAATTCCTACTCAGTAAAGAAGACCACAAGGTGACCTTGGGCCCATCCCTATTTTTCTGCCTAATTTAGCCTACAGGGTTGTAAGAACTAAATGGGGTGGAGATACAGCTAGGCCAGCACAGTTTGGCTGGCACAAGAGCCACCGTAAAGCGCATTTGGACCACGCTAAAAGTCAGGGAGGATGGCGCAAGTCTGTGTGCTGGCCTCTCTGACTCCGAGAGTGGTCCAAACATGCTTTACGGTGGCCCTTGTGCTGGCCAAACTTTGCTGGCCTAACTCCAAGTTAGGATTACACCCACAATATATGCTGTCCTGGGTTGTATGGAAAAAGGAAAAAATTACAATGTAATAGAGTAAAGAAATAGGTATAATGAGGCATAAGCACTAACACTTGCTTTTACATTTCATGCCCCCGGTTGGACTTGTAAGCTACAGAAACAAAAACCAAATAAATAAAATGGTAATGCTGTTCCAGAGACACACTCCCTCCCAATGTTTTCACTACAGAAGGTCTTCTGCTAGCAGAGCAATAACAAAAACCAGGTCACAATAACTGCATGGAGCCATTTTGAGGCTCGGGGAGGCCTGCACCTTCCGGGTGGGGGGCAGGGGCAGTGCTTGTTGCGGCATCAAAATCCTGGAGGTGCCATTGCCACAGTCGCCCCACCTCTGTACCAACTCCACAAAGATCCTGGCTCTCCTGGAGAGTTTGAGAACCTCTGACAGATAATGAGAGCTTCTTGTGAGTCCATTACAAAGTTATTTGACTGTAAAGTAGACCCACTGTAAAGTGAGGGTCCACTGAACCTGCCTCTTGCTGAGAAATCTGGCATGCCTTGTCTCACAAATTGTAGCAGTGGTTACAGGCTCTAAGGGACAGTTTCTTACCCATATTCACCTCACACCAGGCTACAATCAATTGGATTGTTACTGGTCTTGATAGAATCCCTTTTCGAAAGCCCTACTTCGTGAAAGTTCTTAAGATCTTCTTTTCTTAATTACCTGGTTTCAAGCAAGCAGCTTGGATTGATATCCGAGGAGCACAGTTTCCAGCAAAATACGATGTGTCTGCCTCAAACCCATAGATAATGCCGGTCACCCCCAGTTGAATAATGCACCAATCGTAACCTAAAAACAAACATGTGCTGCTTTATTTTGAAAGTAACCAATTACCAGGACAACGATTGCTCCACGAAGGGAAACATCTGGAGAAATGGCAGATTCTATGAGTTTCTATCATAGAATAAAACTTGCAAAGAAAAAACCATTAAAAAATGGGGTTTATGGTCTGCTTGCCTATGTAAACTGCTTTGAGTCTACAAGTCTCAAGTCTATGAATCTTTGAGAAAGGCAGGAAATAAATACTGTAATAAATAAATAAAAATAAAGCACAAGTGTATATGGTTTGAGAAAGTTGGCAATTGGTGGTCCCCGCTGCTAAATTAAAGATTACAAACCATTAACTTTTGTTGTTTTTCTCAACAAGTATTTAGATATTGGGGGGGAAAAAACATGAGGTGAAATGACAAATTATTGACAGGAACCCTGAAAGTTGTCATTGCATTTAGTCTCAGCTCATAGGACAACCAATATCTACTGTATAGCTAAAGGAAGAGCTGCAAAGTTTGCTGTCCCGTATTTTTTCTTTTGGAGACTCTGCCTCCAATCACAGAATTCTCAATAAATGTCCATCAATCCTTTCAGTGCTTAACTTTCCTCTGGATATGCTGTGCTGTCTTGAGATCCTGTTAGCCATTAGCTACTATAAGCACTGTTTTACCTGGAATCCGTTTCCTTCTGGTCTCCCATCCATCCCTCCACTTTCCATAGTCTGTGAATAGGTCTGCATGAAATACTGGTCTTTGTTTCTGAACAAAAATAGAAAATAGGGATAAAAACCCATCTTGCATTAAAATGGATTGGTTCAACTTCTGGATGGGGAGCTTCGCCTTACGGCACATTTGCATCACCAGTGCAGGCGGTACATTCCCACAGTACAGTGCTGGAGGGCTCAGGAAGAATTGGGAGGCTGTAATCCGATCTTACTCACTGGAAACAAACACTTCTAGTTATATTGGATTTTGCAGAGATCTGTTATTAATCAGTATGGCTAGGAGTTTGGGTATCTTGATTAGCTTGGATGGGCCAGTTTCTATGGCTTTGTCATCAGTAACCAGGGACTGAACAAACAGAGCTAAATACTTTTTAATGATTGCAGCCTTTGGAATGTAACACCCAACAGAGACAGTGAGGAACAGTTGAATTTGGAGCATTTGTGTGCCAGAAAGCTGAGAATGTTTAGCTGGGACAGGCTAGACTGAAGCATTCATGTATGCAGTCACTTTTGGAGAACCTAACAGAGGATCAGTGGTTATGTTGCCTGCAAACAAATATTGCAAAGACACCATAAGACTCCCATGCTAATTCTTATCCAAACAATTATCTTGCTCTTTCCCTGAACTTTTTACAACTCAGTGATAAGTTAGAATACTCTGCGCGGTGTTAAACATAATTCTGCAATAATGGCTAGAACTTAAAAGTATCCTGGATTGGTTTTGGCTGAGCATTGACCTTTACCACAACAATCAATTCATAATCCAAAGGAAGACAACACTAACTTTTGCTTACCTTTAGGAGATTTTCTGCGGGAGCAAAAAAGTCGTCTGTTGCAAATAAAATCTTTATAAAATAAAAGAGTGTAAATTGGAATTCAAACAACTATTTATAAATTACTACTTATTTTATTATACGTATTGGGGGACTCAAAAGGGAACCTCTAGTTCTCGTGTCACAACCTTTCCTCCTCTGGTGTGTATTGCTTTGCATACAGAACTCCCATTCCACTAACCACCCCTGTTCCTCCACAGAACCCCAGTGGATACCAGGACATGCCTGTATTTTCTAGACTTCTTAGGGCCCAATCCTATCCAATTTTCCAGCCATCATGTAACCACCATGC
>JAJKFI010000012.1:22127476-22239953 GCA_029204185.1 Lerista edwardsae | reverse complement strand
GGTCTCCAAGCCCCCAACTCTGCTACTATTTACACAAATACACAACAGGTTATGGTGTCCAGCGCACGCCGCGCTATGGAAGAGTCAGCCGTAACCCTGCAGGGGCTCGCCGAGGACCCAATCCGCGGAGCGAAGACTGAACTGTGAATGCGGCTGCATCCTTCAACTCGCCGACACCCTGACAGATGTCGGATGAGGAAGGAGCGACCGGTGGAGTGAAGGAGGAGGAAGACCTCGGAGCCGGATCCGAGGGAGAGGACGTTGGCGACCCAGGGGAACCCGAGCAAAGCGAGGAAAGCGAAGAGGGCGAGTCGGAAGACGACGATCTCGGACCTCTCTTTCCCCCAGCGGGGCCTCCCGACGGCCAAGCGCCCGCCCCGCAGCTGCCGCCGCTCGTTCCCGGGCAGGGCGCTTTCCATCCTCTGCCACCGCCTCAAATACCACCGTTGCAGCCCGCTGCGCCCGGGATTGTGATGGCGCAGCAGCCGCCCGCCGCCGCCGCCGCGACGGCGCCCTTTGGCGTTCCAGTTCCACTCCTCAACGACAGCAATTATGTGCAGTGGGCCCATAAGATGCAATTGCTGCTGGAAAAAGATGATCTTTGGCAGCGCACGCAAGCGCTTCCCGCACTCGCAAATCCTGCAGAAGTGGCAGCTGACAGGAAGGCGAAAGCGACCATCGGTCTGGCCATCTCGGAAGATCTTTTGGTTTACGTGCGTGGCCTTGCACACGCTAAGCACTATTGGGACACTTTGAAGGAGCTGTTTGCCCGTGCATCCCTCACCTCCAGCATGGTTCTGACACGCAAGTTGTGGAGGGCGCGTCTAGAACCGGGGGGCGACTTACGAGTCCACCTGAGAGCGATGCAGCAGAACCTCAAGGATCTGGAGGCAGTCGGGGAACGTGTGGAGGAACGACTCAAAGTGTTTGCGATCCTAAATTCCTTGGATGAAACGTGGGACATGTTTACCCTAACTTTGGAAAGCATCCCAGCAGTGCAATTGACTGTCACCTTTGTGGTCGCACGGCTTCTCGAGGAAGCAGACAAAAGGAAAGACAATCAGAGAGAGCGGGAATTCCGAAAGGAGAAAAGCAACAATTCTGGGAAAAAGCAGCCGCTTCCCAAGAATGAGTTTCAGGCGCAAGTGTGCTCCAGTGTGCGGCAGTGTTACGTGTGTGGATCCATCCATCATCTTGCCCTCCAATGTCCCAAGAAGAAAGGAGGATCCAAGAAGAAGAAAAAGCCCCAGGGTGAGCAGAGCACAGGGCAAGCAAAGCCCCATGCACAGCAACCCAAAGCGAGCATCGCGTTTGTGAGTTCAGCGGAAGGGGTGCGCACGCGAGAATCCTGGTTGCTCGACTCGGGAGCAAGCCATCACATTGTGACTTCTGCAGACTTACTCACGAGTAGGCGCGAGACAGACCGTGAAACTGTTGCTCTCGCAAATGGGAAAACAGCGTCAGTGAGCTGCGCTGGAGACGTGTTTCTGCCCCAACTGCAGACCACCTTGAAAAATGTGCTGTGCGTGCCAACGATGTCCAGGAACCTGCTTAGCCTTGGCACCCTCCAGGAAGAAGGATTTACAATAACTTTTCAAGACAACACCTGCACTCTGAAGAGGGGGAGTCTCTGCGTGGCTGTACCCCGAGTGTACCGGCTGTTTGTACTTGGAGCGCAGGAGACAGAGAAGCAGCAGGCAAGTGCGTACTTCAATCAACCGAAGCACGGACACCTCTGTGGACATTTGTGGCATCTGCGCCTAGCACATCTGAACCATGACTATGTGAAGAAGACAGCTGAACTTGTGCGCGGAATGGACTTGAAAGATTGCGACGCATTTGTGGATTGTGAGGTGTGCAAAATCACCAAATCGCATCGCGCAAGCATCCCGAAGTTCAGCAGCCGCCAGACCCAGACTCCCTTCCAGCTGGTGCACATGGACTTGATTGGGCCATTGAAAAAGACAGCGGGGGGGGGCACAGTACGTTCTTACTATTGTGGATGACGCTACAAGGTACAGCTTTGCATATTTAATGCGTCAAAAGTCTGAGGCGTTTAATAAAATACGCAATTGGGTCAGGTGGGTGGAGAGACGGTTTGAGCATCCTGTAGTGGCAATTCAAACCGATCGGGGAGGTGAATTTCTGAGCAGAGAGATGTCTCAATGGTTGGAAAGGCAGGGCATCACTCACAGGCTCACTGCTCCACGCACCCCAGAGCACAATGGGGTGGCGGAGAGAAAAAATGGGGAGCTCCAGAGCATGGTCAGAGCGCTGATGGAGCAATCAAAGCTACCCAAAGGGTTGTGGGGAGAAGCGATGAGATATGCTGTGTTCATTTCTAATCGTGTGTATCACCGTACAATTGAAGGGGTCCCCTACACCAAGCTATACGGTAAACCACCCGATCTTGCATTCCTAAAGACGTTTGGGTCACATGCTTTCGTCCATGCAGATCGGGAGACACGCAGGAAAAGTGAGCCGTGAGCCAGGCGGCTGCAATTCATTGGAGTAGAACCAAATTGCAAAGCGCTCAAATTTCTCAATCCTGACCACAGAACGGTCACAATATCCAACTCTTATGATTTCTCTGAGCAAAATATGCTGCCAGATCATGCTGACAGAAGCATCAGCATCCCCACACAAGCTGGAGAAAGTGGGGGGGACGCAAGATTAGAAAGCATCCCCGATCAGGCAGCAGCATCACCTCAGAGAACTCCAGAGAGAGAAAGGCAACTTCCCGCCACACCAGCAAGCTCTAACAGGCTGCTGGAAGGGGGGGAAGCGGGGGAATCCAGTCCAGGCTTGGACACAAGCACTTCCTCAGAGGAAGCCATACAGGAGCAGGAAGCTCCAACCAGACGCATCCTTCCTCCAAGAACTTTGCGTGGGGTACCACCTCAGAGATTAACCTATCAGGTGGAGGTGGGGAAAATACCCCAGACATACCAAGATGTCTTGAAGTTACCGCAACCTGAGAAGGAAGGATGGCTACAGGCTATTCGGACTGAGTTGCAGGCAATGCACAACCTGGAGGTTTTTGAACCAGCAGAATTACCAGCTGGAAAGCATGCAATTGATTCCAGATGGGTGTTTGTTCTAAAAGATCAGGAAGGTGCTGAGCCCTTAAAGAAAGCACGTTTGGTGGTTCGTGGCTGTAAGCAAATTCCAGGTGTAGATTTTGAGGAAATCTACTCTCCCACGCTCTCAGCCACAACGCTACGAGCAGCGCTTGCTGTAGCAGCCAGCAAAGGTTTTCAAGTGCATCATTTTGATGTGGGAACAGCGTACCTGCATGCAAAACTGCAGGAAGAAGTGTACATCACAATTCCACCAGGGGTGCAGTGTGACAATTCACATTTTCGCCTCAGAAAATCAATTTATGGGTTGAAGCAAAGTGGAAGAAATTGGCACTTATGCCTTAAGGACCAGCTGCAAAAATTGGGGTTCACACCCTCCACAGCTGATCCATGCCTTTTCAGGAAAGGAAAAGGGGACAAATTGTGTGTTCTTCTGTGTTTTGTTGATGACCTGCTAGTTCTTGCACGAACGGAACAACAGATCAATCAGATCACACTCCAACTGAAAAAGGCATTCACTCTTAAATGTCTTGGTCCTGTCAATCGTTACCTGGGAGTGGAGGTTGAACGCACAGCTGACAGTACTGGTTTTCTCCTCAGTCAGGAGAGTAAAATTCATGCCCTACTCAGGGAATGGGACATGCAGGACTGCAAGAGTGTTGCAACTCCAATGGTGGTTGGAAGGGGGGAGAAAGCAGAAGAATCTGCACCATTTCCAAACCAGAATATGTACCTCTCACTATTGGGTTCACTTACACATCTTGCATGTTGGACGCGCCCAGATATAGGCGCAGCAGTCAATCACTTGAGCAGGAAGGCGGAAAATCCCACTCAGGCAGATTGGATAGCCTTAAAGCGTATTCTCCGGTACTTGAAAGGCACAAGCACCCACAGGTACCACATCACCCCAAAAGGAGCACTGCAATTGGAGGTTTTTGCAGACAGTGACTTTGGGGGAGATGACACCAGGAGATCTACAACTGGCTATGCCATACGTCTTGGGAATTGCGTGATAGATTGGGGTTCACACAAACAAAAGACCATTGCGTGTTCGACACTGGAGAGTGAGTACACAGCCTTGAGTCTTGTGACCAACTACCTTCACACGCTCAGGCAATTGATGTCGGATTTGGATGCTCCACAGGTAAATCCAATCCGAATCTGGATGGACAACCAGTCTGCCATCCAGGTTGCTGGGTCAGAACGAGTCCGGATGCACTCCAAGCATGTGGACATAAAGCACAAACATGTCAGAGAGGCAGTCCAAAATGGGGACATTGAAGTGCTTTACTGCCCATCACAGGAGAACATCGCGGACATTCTAACCAAAGCTCTTCCTGCGCCACAGTTCAGACAGGCAGTTCAAATGCTGGACCTGGCGCCAAAGGAAGACTTCCGAGACGAAATGGGGGGGTGTTGCAGTTTCACATCTCACAGTCCAGAACTGGCTGAAACTGGCATTCCGTCTCTCCGTCTCAGGATCAGATAGTACACCTGTGTGTCCTTCAGCAGGCAGCTTCCCAGCTTGTTAGGGATAGTAGTTGTACTCCCTTTCTGATAGTGTAACATAAGCAGGCAGTTTCACACGGGAAGCCCTGGCTGCAAAACACTGCACATTCCCATGAGCTCATAGTGTTCTAAGGGTCACCCCATTGGGTAAGATGGGGCACAAGGGGTCTTCAGGTATCCACCTACCAGATACACTCTGGCTGCATCCCTTTGTTCTGGTGTTAGAAGGAGTTATTCACTGTGTGTGCTTAAGATGTAAAAGCTGCACTTAAACGCCGCCTGCGAGCGGCAAAGACTTGACCGGCTTTCCTAGCCGGCAGATTGAACCTTTGTACCTTTCTCACTTTCGCTACAATAAAGAGACTTTGTTTTGGAAATGTGGCGATTGCTTCAGTCCTTCGCTTCGGAGCGCTAAGGCAAGCGCTGGAATGGGTCTCCAAGCCCCCAACTCTGCTACTATTTACACAAATACACAACATGATTCACTACTGCCTACAGGATTTTCTTTTTTGTTGCCTTTCGAACATTTGTCTAAGATCTTTAAAAAAATAATTATTATAATTTTCAGCTCCTGTCTAAATGGTAGCTATATTGTGTATACAAAGATGGATGTTAAAAATTAAGGGAACATGAACCAATCTTGTTTAAAAGCTGTAGAACGGGAGTTGAGCTCAGGTTTCTGTTTCAGCCATCTGCTTTCATTGTGTGACATGGCGTATTTGAAATCTGGAGATAAACAAACTGAAAAGTTTAACACGAACAAAAGTTCATCAGAAGCTGAATAAATGCAATTAAATGTGAAATCTACCTCCTTGATGGAATATGAATTATCAAGGTAATTATATCCTCCACTGCCTGTTTTAAATGAAATATGGCTAAACTAAACAGCTTGTCATATTGGATTTCTTCTTAATTCTTCTTTTCTAGGCGACACCTATCCATAATAATGGGCTTATTTAATACTACTTCCTTCTATTGTTTGTCTTTAATTCCTCCTTATTTTTATTATGGCCTCAGTAATAAGCCATGCATAGGTAATCTCTATCTTGCTCTGAGAGATCCTTTGAATGCCATAACAAGTATAAGTAGCTTCCATAAAAATCTCTTTGAAATCATATGAAAAACCATTTCCTCACTATCAGTTTTATTTTACTAATCAGTTTTTATTTTACTCCAACTATTTTACTGTGATATACTGTATGGCAAGGAAGTCAGTTACAATATATTTTTTGCTCTCATCACACACTCAGGTAACTTTTCCCCATAGCAAAATCTAATTTCTTGAATCTATGCATTCACAAGACCAGCTTCACACAAACGCTGTATGATTAATTCTGTGTTGCACCAGCCAGGATAGACAACTAATAAAGACGTTTTTATTTACTGGGGCATTTTAAACAATTTTATTGATTCTGTTTTGCTCTCTTTATGGTTTTGTATTGCTATACAATTAACCAGTTTTACATGTTTTCATTCTTTTCTTAGCCACCACCTTTGAGTATTTTTTAGAAAGGCGGTACAGGAGAAATGCTGCAAATAATTCATTCCACAGGACTTGTTCTTCCCTGCAGCCACAGGGCAGCAAAGGAACCTCAGAGTTTCTACCTAGCAGTTTTTCCTCATATTTTGTGCTTCAACTGACTACAGTGTACAGAACAGAACCTATGCAATATGCAATCCCTCGTTCATGTTGAGATTCTGAAGAACCCTCAATGGCAACCTTCTGTGCCCGTGGCAGAGACGGTTCTTGCGGCCCAAAGAGAGTTAAAAGATTTGAAGCACACCCTGTTTTCCGTATGAGCGTTTAGAGTCCATTGGGGCTGAGAAGAGAAAACATAACCGTAGCAGACTTTAGAAAGAGTATTTGGGAAAAAATGTGGAAAATGCGTCTATGAGCGATGGTGGGCGATTTGAAGTAAGACCAGCTCATCCACAAGGCCATCTGAAGCAGTTGTTCAGGCCAGATTGGAAGGCTGCTTCTCTGCCCCCCCTTCTCACCTCTGCTGCTTCCCCTTCCTGGATTGGAAAAGGAAGAGAGAGACAGGGAGGAAGAAGACAAATGGGGAGGGGAGTGCTGAGCTAAGACCTTGGAGAATGAGAGGAGCAGGGCCTGCCATGTCATCCGGTAAGGGGCAGCAGCAGCCGTTGGCAAACCCTGTCAGATGGTCTTTAGCCTTGACTAAAAGCTGTCTACGATTGGATTACAGGGAAGCGGAGAAAGGAAAGTCGGGGGAGGGGTTGGCTGCTCTAGCTCAACAGACCACTGCTGTCATTTGCTGGTCTGTGCCCCGCAGGAACAGAGTGGTTGGTGGGCTGGAAGGTGGCAATGGCAGCAGCCCAGGCGTGGGCAGGGTGACAGCAGTGGCCTTTAAAGATGGTTAGAGAATAGTTTGGGAGTGAGGGGCCACCCCCCTGCTTGAAAGTGCCACCTGACCTTCAGGACCCCTGAATCCAATTGGAGGGCCCTGGAACCACCACAAGTAAAGGTAAATTGTTCCTTTAGCATACAGTAAAGGATTTTTTTTAAAGTCAGTCTGCCTTGCTATACACACAAATTTCCTTCCTATATTTTAAGGGCACAATCCTACCTGGTTAGGCCAGCACAAGGGCTACTGTGTGTTTGGACCACTCTCGGTGACCACTCTCAAGACCACTCTTGGACCACTCTCAAATGGAAAGTGCGTTTGGACCACTCTCAGAGTCAGGGAGGATGGCGCATGTCTGTGTACTTGCCTCTTTGACTCCGAAAGTGGTCCAAACATACTTTATGGTGTCCCCTGTGCCAGCCAAACTTTGCTGACTTAATTGTGCTACCCTAGTTATAGAAACTATTCTTCAGCCTTTTGTCTGTCAGCATTCCCCTTGGTCTCAAGCAGGGCGGCCAATTTGTTTACCAGTTTAAAAAAATTATTAAATACCTGCTTGACCAGTAGACACCTAGGAGGTGACATTTTCACAATCTGTGTGCCAAGAAGGGTTCCCTGGCTACTATTAGGTTTGTCCTTTGGCTGTTAAAGACAGCCCTGCTAACTGGGCAAGAGGCACTTTTCCAAGTGGTGTTCCTCTCAAATTTAGCAGGGGGAGAATAATTGTCCCTCTTCACCCCAGCACAGTGTCTTTTCTAGTGGCTGTTGCTGGTGGTGTTCTGCATTTTTAAGATTGTGAGCCCTTTTGGGACAGGGAGCCATTTAACTTTATTATTATTTGCCTGTAAACCGCTTTGGGAAAGCAGTGTATAAATATTTTTTGACTGAGTGACTGATTGATTGATTGATTGATTGATTGATTGATTGATTGAAATTTGGAGAAAAAATTATGGGGAGGAGGTATGACTGGGATAGAATCCATGGTGGGAGTTAAGGGCAAAACTACCTGCCCTTTCATGCCGTGACAAACATTTTACCATGTTTAGGGGGAGGGGGGAAGATGCTGTTTCACAAAACAAATCAAGGGCCAGTGATAGAGGAGAATCACAGTTGCTAGATTCAATATATTTGCCATAATACCACTAGAGGGCAGCATAGTAATGCAATGATTAAACTGAATGCTGGGCTAGTTAGATGCGCTTTATTTCAACAGTCAGGGATGCTTCACACTTTCTGCTGCAGACATGCTTGCAGCACATCCGCCAGGTGTCTTGTGGTGAAGAGCAGCATAGTCTGAAGGGGAGATGGATGCCTCATACACAGGGAATAGGCTGGGGAGCTGCAGCTCACTGTCGGTTCCTGGCCCATGCCCACATGGCATGTACTCTTTGAAACGTTAATGGTGTTTGATGCCTGAACGTGTTGTGAAACCTCATAATCTGTGAAACAAACTTGAAAAAACATTAATGCTCTTTGGCTATCCTGTGAATATCAGTACTGAGGAGTGGTTCTGATGTTCTAAAGCAGCCATTTTCAACCACTTTGCCGCAGTACACTGATGTGCCACAAATGGTCCCCAGGAATTTGAAAGAGTCATTTATTAGTAGGGCCATTGGGAGATATGAGCCCACACACCCGTCTGCACAGCGTGCCTTGTCAATTGTCAAAAAGCTGATGGTGTGCCTTGACCATTTTTGTGTTTTGCCACAGAGGCAATCCTAGCTTTTTGCGCCCTGGGGCAAGCCTTTGAAAGCAGCCCCAGGGTGCAAAGAAGCCTTCCTCCACTGCCGCCACCACCACCACCACCACCACCACCCCCGCCACAGGGGAGGCAAAACCATGCTGATGCTGGCCATGCAGCCAGAATTGTTGCGCTTCCACCCCACTATACAAAAACACACCAATCCCAGCAGCGTGGCCAGCACTGGGGAAGTTCACTGCTGCCCCACTTGGAGAGCAGCCAGAGAAGCCGGCTGCAATCTGAGCGGGGCAGAACTGTGTCGATGCTAGCGGCACAGTCAGCATCAGCATGGTTCCCCCCTGCTGGCAGCCAGGAGAGGGAAGGGGGCGGGGGAAGGCTCTGGCGGTGGCTGAATCACGTTTTTTCCTGCCACTCCATGCCCTCTCCTCCACTTTTAAAGTGCAGCAGAGAGCAGGAGGCCACAGGAGTATGGGGGGCACAGGGCCAGAGTGCCAAACGGGAGCTATTTTACTCCCCCCGCCGCTTGGCGCCCAGGAGTATTTTCTCCTCTTGATCCCCCCTAGGCATGCTACTGCTTTGCCTGCGTGTCGTGAGATGAAAAAGATTGAAAATCACTGTTCTAAAGCCTCCCAGGGCACAATCCTAAGCTGCAGTGAGGCCAGCACAGTGAGGCCAGCAAAGTTTGGCTGGCACAAGGGCCACCGTAAAGAGCATTTGGACCACTCGGAGTCAGGGAGGATGGTGCAGGTCTGTGTGCTGGCCTCTCTGACTCCAAGAGTGGTCCAAACATACTTTACAGTGGCCCTTGTGCCAGCCAAACTTTGCTGGCCTAACTGTGCCGACCTAATTCCAGGTTAGGATTGCGCCCTCATTCTCACTCTCTCACTCTCTCTCACACACACACACAGTTCTCTTTTCTAACAAATAACATGTGAGTGTCTTGAAATAAAACTTTTAAACCAGATTCTCCTTCAACAGACCTGAACTACTTGATTCTCCACTTCTGATAAGCCCTCTTCATTACTTGGATCTTCCACAGATTTTCTTTTTCTTTCAAAATCCACAGAGACCATGCTTCCCTTATCTTTCTTCCTCAGCCTTCTTCCCCCCACTGCAGTTACTTGGTTATTTATCACCCTAAGGAAGAGAAGCACTGGGTCCTTTCACATTCTACATTCATCACAGAACCAACCTAATCAATGAAGTAGCCCTGAAGCAAAATCACCCAGAGAGCCCATTCACATAACAGCTCCCGTTCATGCTCAAGCTTAGCCCCCATTAAGGACACATCTACTGGCCATTTAGGAACAGTAGTCTTTGGTCAAATCTCAGCCCCTGAGCAGGCCTAGCTTTAAGAAAGGACCATAGTAATAGGCCTGTTCATAGCAATCAGCCAGCAAACCCATAATATAACAGTTTGCTCACTCTCCATTTCAAGGAATCCTCAATACACTCAAGACTCATTATCCTTCAAATTCTGTCATCCATCCCAAGGACATGCAACCCATTGTTCCTTTACCATATATTAATAATATATATAAGGGATTTTTTTTTGTGTCAGCCTTCATCGCTGTACACGCAATCCATTTCCTTCCTATATTTTGTAAGCTGTAGAGATGACTCTTCACTTCTGAATGACAGAATCACATACCTTTCATTCAATTGGTGGATTACCTCGCTAATCGATCACTCCAGGGATGGGATAGGCAAGACTGTCCAATGCGTTAACCTCAAGCATTTTCACAACTGCTTCAGTTAATGCAAATGTGAGATGGCATCTGGGCAGAGGTGGAGACTACTTTGAGCCAACTGGGCATATCGATCCTAACAAGATCACTTGTCGAGCTTATGTACTGCATAAAATATTTCATTGTTTCTAGACTCACGGTCCGTAACTCATTTCACTGCTTTCTGTGTGAGTAGGTCTAAGGTCTTCAGAGATCCTGTACGCAAAGAGGCGGATCTAAGGGGGGGGCAAATCTGTAAGTTTTGCAAGAAGCCTTACCTTGCAGTGGAAATCACTCCTCTCCTGCACCGTTTTAGCCAATCCTCACAGGGAACAGCAACATCTTGGCGTTGCTTACTGGCTACAGCAGCAAGGGAGAGGAGGGATTTACATGACACGGTAGGCTTCTTGCAAAACTTACAGATTTGCCCCCCCCCTTAGATCCGCCTCTGTGTACGCACGTCCTCATATGGGCATTTGTAGTGCTTTCAAAGTGTCCAAAGCACTTCACATGCATTATCCTCATGTAATCTTTCTTATTAGCAGAGAGGAACTGAAGCTGAAAAGGAGTGGCTTGCATAAAGCCAGCTGGTAAGTTCATGGTAAGTTCAGGGACACGGTGGTGCAGCGGGTTAAACCGCTGCTGCTGAGCTTCCAACCGGAAGGTTGGGAGTTCGAGACCATGTGACGGAGTGAGCTCCCGTTGCTTGTCCCAGCTCCTGCCAACCTAGCAGTTCGAAAGCACATAAAAATGCAAGTAGATAAATAGGTACCACTTCGGTGGGAAGATAATAGCATTCTGTGCGCTATGGCGTATAGACAATGCCGGTCACATGACCACAGAAGCTTGTCCTCTGACAAATACCGGCTCTTCGGCTTCGAAACGGAGATGAGCACCGCCCCCTATAGTTGGTCACGATTAGACCATCCGGTCATGGGGAAACCTTTACCCTTTAAGTTCATGGTAGAGGAAAGATTCAAACGGCTTTGTGGTCGCTTTACAGCACCTTGTGCAATGCCAGCGTGAACAGTACACACGTACTGCTTGCACTGAAGGACTCTGGATTGGGCCCATACTGCTGGGAAGCCAAATGCCCATGACTTTATTTGTGGGACGAGATAGGTGAGGGGATTATTTGTAAGGAGGAAGAAATACTTAAGGGGAGGTTGGTTCAAAGAAGTCAAGCAGAGAGAATGCACCAATTTTTTTTTGACTGCTGTTCAGATGATGGACTCAATCCACCTTAATCTTGTAACTCACCCATTTTAATACTCATCTCAGTTTTTCCAGCACTAGCAATCCGGAGGAGCCAGCTAAATTAATATCCACTGCATAGGGCTGGGATTTGTATGTGACTTTAGGTGGATTTGTTTGTGCAGTTGAACTGGGAAATAAAATGCAAATTTAATTTTAATTTCAGCCATTTCATACATACCTCCTTGATTTGCAACCAGGCTATAAGGAAATTCAATTGGACTGATTCTGTTCTGGGAACAAGACCTCAGTAATCACAATGAACGCTTCAGAACTGTACAAGGGGCCAACTGGCAGGTATTAATCAGCTATATCCTCTGTAGATGTAAATTGGTAATATTCATTAAACTGATAGTTGATCTGCTGCCACTTAACATCTGCAGGGAGAATCTTAGCTTTCTTTTTTTAAAAGTTGGTCTTTTTTTAGCCATGTGCCAACTCTGAGAAATTTAAAACTGGATATATAAATAAGGGCATTTTCAGACTGAGTATTAAAAATTTTGTGAAGTGCACGATAACTTAGAAACCTGCTTGGGGATTTGTTTTATTGTCATAACATGAAAATATGTGAACAAGATCATCACAGCTATCTTGCATCCTGTTGCAAGGTGTTCCCCGATTTCAGTGTACTTGATTCATTGCAATTTCAAATAGGATTGTTGTTATTGAGGCTGCTTTAAGTCATAAGTGGAGATGTTCTTAGACATCTTAGACACTTTAATTGTTTCATGCTTCATGGGACACCCCCCCCCAGGAGGAAAAATTAGAAAACCATGTTATCTGTTTTTATTCCAAGGGCACATTTTTATAAATGGTAATTATAAATCATAATCACTTTTAAATGTGTACTAGGTGGTGACATAAGGGACGTGGTGGCGCTGTGGGTTAAACCTCTGAGCTGTTGACCAGAAGGTTGGCAGTTTGAGACCATGCAACGGAGTGAGCTCCCGTTGCTTGTCCCAGCTCCTGCCAACCTAGCAGTTCAAAAGCATCTAAAAATGTTAGTAGATAAATAGGGACCACTTCGGTGGGAAGGTAGCAGTGTTCCGTGCACCTTGGTGTATAGTCATGCCGGCCACATGACCACGGAAGCTTGTCCTTGGACAAACACCGGCTCTTCAGCTTAGAAACGGAGATGAGCACTGCCCCCTACAGTCAGTCACAACTAGACCATTCGGTTGTGGGGAAACCTTTACCTTAGGTAGGTGACTTAGGTGATACAGAGTGCAATCCTAACGTGGAGTTAGGCTGGCGCCGTTAGGCTAGCAAAGTTTGGCTGGCACAAGGGACACCATAAAGCTCATTTGGACCACTCTTGGAGTCAGGGAGGATGGCGCACGTCTGTGTTCTGGCCTCTCTGACACAGAGAGTGGTCCAAACATACTTTATGGTGTTCCTTCTGCCGGCCAAACTTTGCTGGCCTAACTGTGCCGGCCTAACTCCAGGTTAGGATTGTGCCCAGTGTCAACAGATGCAGCCACAGTCATTACCTATGCGCACACGCACACCCAAGTCCAACCCATTAATTTTTATTTTCTCATTTCCCAATTTATATTCTCATAGATTATGGGTTTAAAAAAAACAAAAATGAGAAATTCAGAAAGTGGTATTATGTATTTTTATTTCATTATCACAAAAAAAACCGTCTAGTCATAAGAGATCAGCAGCTGGAATCTTTGGCAAATCATTCTGGTCATCAAATGTGCAACAACACTGCACAAACATCCTGCACTGAAAGAGACAGTGTATGTATCTAGTAAACTAACCAGATGGAATGCGAGGGCTCCCCCCCCCTTACTTTTCAGCAAACTCTTTTGGTATTCAGATTGCTAATCTCAGGCTATCCTTCCTCCTTCTTTGATACCTCTTTGCAGCTACTAGCAAGCAGGTAAGCTTTCTTTCTCTCTCCCTCGGGGTAACCAGATGTCATAACCACAGAGGAGGACACAGCACCCAAAAATGTAGGATGTGTAGGACATTACCAATTAAAAGCTAAAAACACCCATATATAAAAACACTCAAAGGATAGGTGTCTTGTCCTTTAATGCAACCTAATGAGCAAAGGAATGAAAGATAAACATGCAAGCAAGCAATGTGGGCAGCCCCTCTTGATGCAAGTACCGTCTGTCTTGAAATGTAGGACATTTTGAAATTTACAAAGAACAGAAGATTGAAATGTAGGACGTCCTGGAAAAAGAGGATGCCTGGTCACCCTTCGCGCTCTCTGTCGCTCTCTGAGGGCACAGTCCTAACCTGGAGTTAGGCCAGCACAAAGGCTATTGTAAAGCACATTTGAACCACTCTCGGAGTCGGGGAGGATGGCACATGTCTATGTTCTGGCCTCCCTGAGTCCAAGAGTGTTCCAAACATACGATACGGTCTCCTTTGTGCCAGCCACACTTTGCTGGCCTAACTGTACAAGCCTAACTCCAGGTTAGATTTGTGCCCTAAGTCTGTAAATAAAGTATTGCCTTACTTTAGAGCCACATGCCTTGAAGGAAGTCTCCCAACCTGCTGTGTAAACCAGCTATGATAACATCATTAGGCTTAGAATCAATCTGGTCATGATCAAATGCCAGATCCACTCTAAGCCTCAGAATACAAAAGAAAATAGATTTATTTCTGTACATAATCTTCAATTTCATTTCCACTTCCAATATTCAATTACATTTAATTAAACCCTGTCTAAATGGTAGAACTGGCTTACTTCAGTGCAGCATACCCATGCCTGCAAACTTTACAAAAAATCAAATGGAAGAACCGAGGAATTGGCTTGCTAGCATTCAGAAACTGATTTAAAAAACTCTTTGCAATGTACAGTTTACATGTTATAATTGTGAAAGCACAAAACAGTACTTCAAATATGAACACTTAATATTAAAAATTAAACTTTTAAAAGAAACCATGGATATATGTTTTCAAAAACCACATTCTAAAATCGATACGCTCTCCACCATACTTGTACATCTTCAGTAACATTAACAAAGGATCCGAAACGTATTTTCTGCCTAAAGACACACAGGCCGTGATCTAGCAAGGAGGTCAGCATGCTTAGAGCCATTCATTTAAATTGGTTTACGTACACCTAATTCTGTACTGGACTGTGGCCCTATTTCCTTACTGTATCAAACCTGTGTCTCTGTTAATTCTGTTCTTCCCTTCTGAAGGGTAAATATTGATATTTGGAATACCTAGATTATATTTACAATCTTAAACAATCTGTACAATATTCATACCATGTATTTGTAAAACACCATTATAATACTTTATCAACAAAAGGTAATGAAGGTAGGTTTATACCAACACCTCTTGGTGCAGATTTTCATGTTGAGGTTTGTCCTTCCCCAGTGCTACTCTTCATGTATGTCACATTTACCTGTGCCTACCCCTATGAGGATTGCTGTGGGTTGCATAACCCATTGGGAAGTTTGTGCAAATCCTCTTGAAATGAATGCGGACATTCCCTTCAGTGGGGCTTGCACAGAAGGATTCCCCAGTGAATTGGGCTGTCATTTGGCCACAGCTGAAGCATTTGCCCTGGAGGCACTTCTCTTTGCAAGGTAGGGAACATGGGCTACCCCTCTTTCATGCCACCATTCACATCTTCACATAAATGAAGTGTTTCTCATCAATTCCTGACTATGCAGGCAGCAGATCCATGCATTTCCCCCATCCTATTTTTTTTTGGGCGGGGGGAACTATAAGCACTGGACACACATGAATGTGCGTGAGCACACATGCAAAGAGGAACGCTGCAGGGATAACACAAGACCTGGAGCTAATACACAGCTGGTAAGAGAAAGTCATCTTACGGAGACACCAAAATAAGAGGGGAAGTTTGAGGCACACTGTGACTGGATGTTGTAAGGCACTGTTATTCAAATTGTGATTGGGGCCCGCTTGGTAGGTTTTGACCTGATGTCAGGTGGGTCGCGGAAAACTGGGAGCGGCCATCTTGGAAACTGCAGACCTTACTCTTGTTGTATTCCTTTTGTGAGTGTTAACAGTTCGACTTTTCAAGTGAGATTTTTTTTAAATTGTTTTTAGTTCAGGGCTTTTTCGTATTATTTTGTCCTAATCTTGCTTTCTGTCAGGGATGTTTCATGGGTGTGCAATTGCTACAGTCCCAGAATGCCAATTTGCACTTCAGGAGTGTCATATGTTACAATGAAGGCACTTCCTGCTTGATGTTACTTCTTGCCACAACATGACTTCCAGGTTAATGACATCAGATCCGGTGGGTCCCAACACAAGTGCTATTCAAAAAAAGGGTCCCAGTCTAAAAAGTTTGAGAACCACTGTTGTAAGGTATCTAGTACACACACGTGGTATAGATGAAGATTTTGTGCATGGGTAACCACCTGCAAAATTGTCACTGAAGATACAAAAACACATTTTATAACTTTTTGTAACTGAAGACCTACAGAACAATGGCAGGATAAGGACAATCTGGAATGTTTGTCCAGACCAATATGAGGAACATTGCTGAAGGAATAATACCCCTCAAACACATTACAAACTTCTGCCCAAAGACGTCTACTTTTAGACTTCTGATAAGAATGTTATTTAGATTGCACCATTTAGTCGTGGTATGTTTGGGTATACAAAAACAGCTGATATAGATGTACAATATATCTCAACTTCAGCGAACTTCTGGTTCAAAATCGGGGGTGGGGGATAACAATGTATGTCGTCTTACACATTTTCTCTGTCAAATTCACAAACAAAATTCATTGTAATATGGCAGGCAACATCATTCCACCCGCCCAAGGCTGTCATTTCTACACAGTCCTCCTCGTCGTAAGCATTATTGGGTTCACCAGCACTCCACTTATTGAAGGTCTGCATGGGGGATCGGTCAGCATACACAAAGCTACCCTCCTTCTCTAGGTCGTTAATGCCTATGAAAACGCGGCTGAGGCCAGCTTGACTGATGTAAGAAGCAATTAGGCTATTGGTGTTCTCATCTTTGGGCATGCTCAGTGTGCCGCCTCTTCCTTGACAGTAGAGCTGGGCGTCCATATACCTCTTCTCTTCTTTCACCAGCAGGTACGTCTTATTATCTGTCTCGCGCACACCAGCAACAGCTGCGGGGGAGGGCAGTGCTGAAAAGTGAGCACTCGCATTTCTATAAACCAACTTAATACATATCACTTAGAACAGACACATGTACACAGACCCTCTAAGGCAGCAAGAGTCTTCCAAGCCCATTTATGTATTATGGAGGTGATTTGATATGAAAATGCTCACCTTTTTTAATGAACCTGAGCTCAGTTGTCAGCAGGGCCACTTGGTTATCCATTTTACCAATGGCCGTTCGTAACTGGCCACATTCACAAGGAATGCCTATAGAAATGGGTAAAGAAATGCACATAAGAAACAGCATTTTCTTGCATTGCCTGTTGGCCACCCAGAATAGTGGAACGTCTCCCCACATAGTCCCCATTTACCTCACTCCAATGCTCTACAGAACAGCTATCACGTCCCACTACAGCTGTCCCACTGTAGCCAGACCTGATTGACAATCTATTTATCAGATTAGTTATAGTTAGTTATAATCTGATGGCTTAGGGTTCTTCACACACTCCCTCCAATATACAGGATCACATGGTTAAATCTCTGAATGAACTGGGCTGCCTATGGATCAAGTCCACAACAGCCAACAAAAATCTGTGCCACACAATCAAAAAGTGGCTGCTGTGCATTATATCACCATAGAGCCTGGTTTGTACTGAGATTTTTCCATATGACTCTGTACCTGGGAGAAACTGCGTGGAGAACATGAACCACAGTGTCACATGAACGTACAATCTTATGGAGAAACCAAATGGCTGGTTGTAATGTAACTTGAACCCAAAGGAGGACATAAAATGTGAGCAACATGAATGGGCAATATTTTTATTTAGAAGATTTGCATCCCACCTTCTTTTTAAAAAAAATGCAAGGCAACTTATTATATTCGATAAAACACAATTGCACTACATAAGAGTTAATAGCAGCACATAAAGACATAATCAGAAGACAGACAATGAAAGACAGAAGACAGACAATGAAACCAAGCATGGGACTACACTATAGGTCAATGAAGCCAAGAGCAGAAGGTTGAGTGTCGCCCAAAATCTGACAGCAAAGGCACTAGTCTCACCTCACAAGGTAGGGTATTTTGTAGAGGGGGAGCTACCACCGAGGAAGTACTCTTGCAAATCATCACTAAAAGAACTACTGAAATAGCTGTAGGTTCTAACGACCCTTTGCAGGTAATGCAAATGTACACGGTTAATCCAAAGTTATGGCACGAACAAAGTCATGCAAGTATCTTGCTTTTTCTTATGCATGTTTGTAAGAAACTAACCAACTATCCAGTCCAGTGCAACTTTCCAGGGCTGATACAGCCACAATATAGCTCGGAGGAAAGGGCACAAATGTTCCCTTACCTTGATGAGGCCTTCATGACTGCCCCCAATGCAGCAGACATTCCATTGGCACAGCTGCATCAGCACTGAAACACTGGATAGAATGGGGCCCTTACACAAGTTATATAATGTCATAATTAGTAAATGGATGAATGGAACTTGAGGTGTTAGCATGGATTACCTGGCTCACCATTAGGACCGGGTGGGCCTACATCCCCATTATCTCCTTTTCCACCTAAGAAAAGAAATACAGATACAGCTAACCCTTCTCAGAAAGCAGATCAAGGCTATTGTTTCTACTTGACATTAACATCCTGCCAATACTGTGTTAAGATTAAGGTCACTGAAATTTCCAGCCATCTGTCCAATGTGTTTAAGGACAGGATTGTAGATCATCACTAGTATCATTAACATTAATACTGTACAGTTCTAGCAACGTTATCAAGATACAAAGGAACATTTCATATGCATAAAGCTTGTGGAACACCAAGATCTGTTGTTTCAGTTCTGCCACGCAAACTACTTAACCTTGATTAAGACAAAAACACCAAAATCAATTTAAGTCATTTTTAGAATATCATTTTTAATGTGGATATGTATGCACATGAATGAGTATATTGTTTTACGTTATGATTATTACACTGTGCAAATCCATCCGAATGTGGCATTTTCCATCAGCCTGCTTGTGTGTGTTCCTACCCCCATTTTATCCCATTTTGCTTCATTTTTTTTGGGGGGGGGGTTCTTTTAATAACCCAGTTACAGTTTGACGTCTTGCTTACCTAGTCCATGTTCACAGGTAATTCAATGGGTTGTCACATCTGTTTGCTTACCAGTGCCACTGCAATTTGATTTTTACTAAGAACACTTGGGGTTCCGGGCTCTCCTAGGAGGGGTTTTTGCCTGGTCTCTTTATCCTGGGATACTGGTGGTAGATAGAACTACCATTTCCCCCAATTCAGCTGCTGACCCAGTAAAATGGGAAAGCAGAGAGCAGGAAGGGGCATGTGAGTGCTAATCTAAGAACATAAGAAGAGCCCTGCTGGATCAGGCCAAAGGCCCATCTAGTCCAGCTTCCTGTATCTCACAGCGGCCCACCAGGTGCCCCAGGGAGGCATGAGACAATGAGATGCTTGGATCCTGTTGCCACTCCCAAATCTATAGGCACTATTCTGCTTAGTCAGCCTGCGCTCGCCTGATACTGTACCTTCCCTTCACTGCAAGGATGGAGGAACCCTTAAGATACAACCCAATTTATTTTATTCAAGTGATGCCAAATGTATCTAATCATAGACATGTTAGAAGGCCTTGACAAAACAAACATTTCTAATGTTATGTAATGTTTCTAATGTTCAAAACATAACATTTCTAACGTTATGACACCTTGTTTCATGCTTTAACCCAGTGTTTTTCAACCTTGGGGTTGCGACCCCAATGGGGTTTGCAAAGCCTCAGTTTTAGAGCCGCGGCAACTTTCAGGAATGAAAAAAGTTGAAGACCACTGGACTAGAGCAGCACCAGGTAAAGAGGGAGGCATCTGGTGTACCCCTTCAAGTACCTGGAGATGGTGTCCCAGGCCTGCTCAGGGTCTTAGACATTGTGCTGAAATAGTTTTCACTGGTGCCAGGCTTCATGGCAGCTTTTCCTGTTCTCTCCAATAAGAATATTTAGTTACAGTGAACAGTGCTGGGAGTGGGCAGTGACAGGGTGGGTGGATAGAGTCCTGGGAGGGGAGGGGATCAACAGTGGATCCCTAGTCTCATACCTTACTTATTTATGTATTGGGGTCATGGCATGAAAAAGATTTAAGTCCACTGCTTTAACCAAAATACATTGGCTTTTCTAGCTGTTTTCATATTCATGGTCAACAGAGTGGTCAACAGCCTTTTATATAGCCACAAGTAACTTTTTTTAGTTTTCCCAAAACTGCCCACCATGTGTGACGGGAAACATTCATGTGTTTGTCATTTCACTGATTGTGGAATATGATTTTATTGAAATTGTTATTTTTGCAAAGCCTTAAAACAATCCAAATAACATTTAATTTCATTGTGAATTAAGTCTACCAGAATGAAAATGTAATATGTTCTGGAAAAAAATAAATACCTTTTGAACCAATGGGACCAATTTTTCCATGTCGACCAATGCTACCTTTCTGCCCTTTGTCCCCCATTTCTCCTAAGAAAAAGACAGAATTTTAAAAATAAAACTGAAAAGCATTCATTGGTTTCAATCTACATAATGAGCAGATCTCTTGCATGTGTAATAGGTAAGTGATTAGGCATGTCTACACGGTCTACTCTAAGTACCAATTTTCCCATTTGCCAAGCATCCAGAATTTCAAATTCAAAGATTTTTACTTCAAAATTACGAAGCAATGAAACAGTATGAGCATGAAAAATCATGCCCATTTAAAACGCTAGGCCCTGATTTGAATTGGCTTCAAGATTGTTATCAGTTTTTGTATGAAAATTAACACTTTCAAGCAAAATTTGGTACAACTCCATAATAGTGACAGAATAGTAGTCATGTCCCCAGCATTAAGAAATGCCTATCAAATTTGAAACCAGATCCCATAGGTGAAATATTAATTCTGGAGATTGTACAGGGCCTAACCCTATCCAGCGTCCCAGCACTGATGTAGGTGTGCCAATGGGGTGTGTGCTACATTCTGCAGTAGAGGGGCAGCCATGGAGGCCTCCTCAAGGTAAGGGAATGTTTGTTCCCTTACCTTGGGGCTGCATTACAACTTCATTGGTGCTGGAAAGTTGGATTAGGCCCCTATATATTTCAGAGGTCAAATGCTGACTTCAGAACCATTGCTGGGATTCTGATGAGGAAAACTTACCCTAATATTTAAATTTGAATATTTCACCCAACTATTGATATTCAAGGGTCACATCAGCGATGGGATCTACAAATGAACAAGGGGAACGCTGGGCAGGACGTAGGCGAGACTTCCGCTTGAGTGGCAGCCCGTCCATAGCATTCCGCGGCTGCCCTGGCCTCGGGGGGGCTCCTGCTTGCCACGGGGGACAGGTGAGGATTGCGCCGGGTGCCTGGGCGAGCAGCGGGGGGTGCACTAACCGGGGGCAGCCCCCCCGAGGCCAGGACAGCTGCAGAACGCTACGGACGGGCAGCCAATCACGCGGAAACCCCACGTAAGTCCCGCCCAGTGTTCCCCTTGTTCATTTGTAGATCCCATAGCTGGGTCACATATTCCCAGATGAAATCTGAATACAGAATTTATTCCAGTACATGCTTGGTGGGGCATAAGTTAAACCACAATTTAGAGCGCAATCCTAACTTGCAGTTAGGCAAGCACAAGGAACATATTAAAGTATGTTTGGGCCACTCTCTGAATCAGCGAGGCCAGCACACCGACATGCATCATCCTCCCTAAGTCAGTGAGTGGTCCAAATGTGCTTTATGGTGGCCCTGGTACCAGCCAAACTTTGCTAGCCTAACTGTGCCGGCCTAACTCCAGGTTAGGATTGCGCCTTTAGTGATGACCATGTTAGAAACTAGTTTTATATAACCTTCTTACAATCCTGATGCAGATGCGAACCCGGCTTCCTGCTAATCAGAGTTTACAAAAAGCCCTGGGAAGCTGTCTGTCAAGAGTAGGAACCCTGTGCATGGTTCTGTGCCTCTAATGCAGGTAGAATGCCCAATCCCGGTTCCTTTGAGAAGCAACAAATGATCTTCACATGCAGTGCTGCATTGAGAGTTGTAATGTATCAACAGTACTCCAGAGCATCGCATAATTCTAGAGCACAGTTGCCAAACACTCGAAATAGCCCAAGCTCCTTTGAAATGAATAGACCGTGCCCTCACCAAATACCTCTGAGATTATTCCCATGGCTCCATTTGGACTGTAAGTTTGGAAACAGTCTCACACAATAATGCTCACTCCACTTGCTTCCCAGGCAAACTATCCCCACAAGGTGTTTAGAGAAATTAACCAGCAAGTGTGGGAAGAGGCGCAACACAAGCATAGATGTCCATGATCGTATGGGGCTAGTCTGAGACTGTTGTCCGAAGTGGCCATGAAAACTGAGCAGCACAGCAGTATGGCTCATCCCTTTTTCTTAGGTTTGATGCCTACATTAATGAGGAACATACAACAGCCTCAAATATGCCCTCCAGAAGCTATAACAAAATGAGTATTGGAATCTCACAGCAGGAACCAAGAAGGTTTTTTCCATTTTAATGACAATGCTGCACAGCACTTTACAGCAGAGATGTGGCAAAATGAGCTACTTAAAAATGGGCTTCCTCAGCAATTTTTAATGAATAAGATAAATACGCACATTACAGCACAGATCAGATATAAATATTGTCAACAAAACTTCAGCATCTGGCTGCCTATTTCATTATTTGCCCAGGCTTTCTACTGAGTACGCACCAGAACTTGTCAAAGGAGTCGTGTGCCTTTAGAAAATATTATTCTATAGCATAGAAAATGCACTGAAAAATGAAAACCCACGTATGGGTATCTCATCTGGGTCAATTTCATCCCAAGAAAGCACCTGCTGCAATGAAGTTAGGCAGAGATCCCAACAAGCCCAAGATGAACATCAGATGTCTCCCACTGCCGCTGCCCATAGCAACTACTGATTCGTCTGACAGGTGCTATGGTCAGCTGGCAAAGCTCATTACAGAAATCTCCCCCCCCCCCCGGCCAGCACCCAATCTCAGTTCTCTTATTCCTGTCTGAAACCCAGTGGTGACGAAGGGTGAGTGAACCTGCAGGCGGCACAGTAAGAGGGCTGGAGCAGAGTTTTCTAACTCACTGTAGCAGCTGCCACAAGAACCAATGGCTGCCACAGCAATCTGGAGGCTTTTGACCATATAAAGCCCCCCTTTTTGCCTCCAGGGCAATGATTCCCAAATTCATACAAGGGAGTTTGGAGTCGCATAAGTCTTTGCGGGGATAGGGCAAAGGCAGCAATGTGGGCCCCAGGATCGGGCTACTGCTCTGGCCAAAGGGGCTTTTTCCACACTGACCCCTTGCGGCACTGGCCTTCCGGTTCGCAATAGTGAAACTAGACATGGGTCGTGATCACATTTTTAACACATTGTGAGGTTTGGGGAGCCCTGCTGGGCGGGGAGAGGTCCACAGGGCTCCCCACACAGAGGACAGGACTGTGAGGGGTAAGTGTGGAGAAAGCCTGTTTGACCAAAGCAGCAGCACAATTCTGGGGGTCGTGTTGTTGCCTTCCCCCTCGCCCTGCCCCTTAAAGAGACAGAAGCCAGTGCTTCCCAGGGTGGTGGGTCATGACTCACCACTTTGAGAAGCACTGCTCTAGGAGTTTTTTAAACCTAGGTGTAGTCCAGCCATATAGTGAAAGAGACATGAACTCAAGCTCAGCTATTGTCCACAACACAAACATCTAATTTGTGCCAGATTGTGCATATTTATTTCTTATTCATTGAAAATTGCTGAGGCAACTCATTTTTAAGTCTCTCATTTTGCCATAACTTTGCTATCAAGCGCCGCATAGCGTTGTCATTAAAACGGAGAAACCTTCTCAGTTCCTGCTGTGAGGTTCCAATAGTCAATTTGTGTGCCAGTTTCTGCAGGGCACATCTGAAGCAGTCGCGCACGCCTCATTAACGCAGTCATGATACTCAACCATCTCCTGTGAACTGATAACAGAAACGGAGTGAAGACTTTGGAACCCACTTGCAGCTCACAGATCAGCAGAAAATCTGGTCACTCCTACAGGGCACGATGCCATTTTAAAAGAAGCACTTCTGCGTCTTCCTGTGTTGCAGATCACTTTAAAAAAATACTCCAGCAGCAATGAACACTGAGAAGCTTCCATGGAGGCCACCAGAATTACATTTCTGGCTAACACTGGCATGCTGGCCATGATTTCTAGACTCTGCCTCTATCCATCACACTTCTAGAAACATTTATCTTGCTTCTCTTAAAGCGAGGACACACAAAAGAGCCGCATGGATTGGGTACGGGAGACTTAGGGCCCAATCCTGAGACCCTTATCGCCAGAGGTACATATATACTGCCAGCTAAAATTGTTGGGACATGGTGGTGCAGCGAGTTAATCCGCTGTTGCTGGGCTTTCGACCGCAAGGTTGGGAGTTCGAGACTACGTGATGGAGTGAGCTCCCGTTGCTTGTCCCAGCTCCTGCCAACCTCGCAGTTCGAAAGCACCTAAAATGAAATAAGATAAATAGGGACCGCTTCGGTGGGAAGGGAACGGCGTTCCGTGGAGTCATGCCGGCCACATGACCACGGAAGCATGTCCTCGGACAAAAATGCTGGCTCTACAGGCTTTGAAACGGAGATGAGCACCGCCCCCTACAGTCAGTCACGACTAGACCATTCGGTCGTGGGGAAACCTTTACCTTTTAAAATTGTTGAAAACCTGCCGTAAAGCACGTCCACGACACCGCACCGCTTGCACTGGGGGAGCGGTAAGTTAGCTCCTGGCCCCAAGGAGGGCAGACGGAACAGCCGGTGCTGCAGGAGCACCAACTGCTGCTAAGCCTGCTTGGGGCGGGAGGAGGAACTGGGCAGGAGAGGGGAGGTCTGTCTCTGGGGAGTGGGAGGAATTGGGCAGGGGGGGAGGAGCTGGCCTGCGAGGGGGTGAGACCAGGAGGTGGCTTCCACCACCAGATCCAACATCCCGTCTTGAACCAGGCAGCCAGACAGTGAGTCAAGTAGCCCCTTTGCAGGCGGCAAGTCTTTCCCTGCAGAGAAGGGGACAAACATCCTCTTCTCTCGAGGAGCCTCCAGTGGCTGCCTAGCTGCTGCTGCTGTATACAGTAGCTGTTTGGCTACTGCTGCGCCCACAGCGGCCGGGCAGCTCAGGATTGATCTGTTAGGGTGCAATGCTAACCAACTTTCCAGCACTGACGTAGCTGTGCCAATGGGGCATGAGCGGCATTCTGCAGTGGAGTAGAAGTCACAGAGGCTTCCTCAAAGGGAATATTTGTTCCCTGACCTCAGAGCTGCATTGTCGTTACCCCGGTGCTGGAAAATATTAAAACATTGCACCCTTAATCAATGGAGAGAATGAAAACTCAACCATGTCGATTCCGAGAAGTCTTTGCAGATGAAGTACACGTTGTTAAGGAAAAGGCAGCAGGGGCATTCCAGATCAAGAGCAGTATAAAGAGAAACTCAAAACTAAGGCAGTAGGATGAAAAAAAGTGCAACCCCTGCTTCTCCTAGTAGTCCCAAATGAGTTATTTCAAGCAGCTACATCTGAAGTTAAACAGGCTTGTATCTAGCCCATAGACACAACATTTTATATACATATAAACATTGTAAAGTACAGGGCAGTTATCAATAGTAGCCAGCCAGAGGAAATGCATGGGCACTGCTCAGAAGTGACATCTTAGCTAAGCACCCAAGAAACACGAGCCATAATTGTCCCTTGCACATTCAACTGCTTTAAAAAGGCATTGGATGAATGTGCTGAAGCCGAGTCCTTCAGTGGCCATCAGTCATGATAGCTAGAACAGAGTCAACATGCCACTGAACGTCAGCTGCAGGGCAGCAACAGTGGGCGAGGGCTGCTTGACAATGTGTTCAAAGACTTCCCAGAAGCACCTGGGACTTACGGCCACTGTGGTCAACAGGTTCCAATGCTGGGGGAGACTTCCTATTGAAAACCCCCTGGAAAACCACTGCCAGTCAGTGCGGGCAAAACCAAGCTAGTGAGACCAGTGGGATGACTCAGTATAGCAGCTCCATATGTGACATCTGTGTTCCCGTGCTTCTAAGAAGACGGACTGCTAAATATTGCAAATGTAGCAATATCAACCCACTTAGCCAGGCTGCTGAGGGTCAGTTTGCAGTTGAATGAGTACTCCTTTCAATGGTAACATGCTGCTTTTCTTTGCAGGGTAGTGCCTCTTGGACTGATCGGAAGCTTTGGGACTTTGTCCTCTCCCTCCCTCCCTCCCTCCCTTTCCTGAAAAGGTATTGCTGTTGCCATGGTGAGCTGCTGCTTTCTTGGTGTGTGTTCCTTACATGAATTCTTTTCTGCTTCTCCAAGACCATGATGTTTGGAGTACTTTTATTTCATTTTTTTAAAGAAAGGCTCCTCCTCCTAGGCCTCTCTCAGATAAAAGCTCTTGAAACTGGATGACCAGAGGGCAGAGTCCCTGAACAGAGGTCCCACAAACAAGCTTCCAGCATACACTGCTTTTCTCATAGGACTTCCTTCTTTTGGCTGACACTGAGAACAGCATTTTAATGTCTTTTTCATATACGGTGCTTAGAAAGAACCAAGGGACTTTTGAACTCCCAAGCCCAGCACTAAAGCAATTATAGAAATTGTCTGCGATCCCAAATGCATCACTGTAAACATAAAAACTTGCCAGAACAGCCGAGGAATGACTGTTCTGCCCCTTGTCACATACTATAGCATAACATGGTCCAAAAACAGAGTCCAGGAATACAAACTAAGAGCCCAATCCTGAGCAATCCAGCACCAGTGGTGTGCTTGCACTGGCAGCCTGGGTGCCGTAAGGCACTTTCCCACCAGCAGGTTACACTCAGTACAGTGCCAGTGGAGAGGCCAGCGCCAATCAGCACTGGGCCTCTGCACCCCAATGGACACTGCAGTGGAGCTCCTAACAATAAGCCTCCCTGCTGGGCGGTGGAAATGCTTTTCAGGGTGGGAGAAAACACAGGCGGGGGGGAGGGACACAGAACTGGGTGGAGGGAGAATGGGAGAATTTGGCCTGGGAGAGCTGCAGCTGAGCCCTATGTCCCTTCCTAGGTTGTGGAGACTGACACGGGTTCTCTTGGTTCTGCACCCGCTAAATAACGGGCAGATCTGAGTAGATCCATCGGGGCCACCAGGACTCAACACAGGGTAAGGGAACCAATGATTCCTTACCTCAAGGAGACCTCTGGCAGCTTCCCTGGCCCCATAGGATATAGTGGCGGGCATTTCAGCGCCACCGTACTGCTGGGCACTGAGGAAGCTTAGGATTGGGCTTCCCAGAAGAATACAGGTTTCCCCCCCCCTCTCTTGTAAATTTTGACTGCCATCCAGTAATTTTGACTGTGAAGATTGTTAAATCTTTTTTGTTGAAAAGCAATATATAGATACTTTGATTGATTGGTTGCCTGATTAATTAAATCCTCAGTACCAGTAAGAACACTGAGGACTGCTGGAGCAGCTTCAGACTCATGGCTCCATCTAATCATGCATCCCTTTTTCCAACAGTGGCCAGCCACAGCTTTCCAAGGATCCCAGAAATACAGCATGAATGCAAGAATCCTCCCATTTGTAGGTTTCCCCGCCTCCACAAGCACTTAGGCGAGTCTGAACTCCCCGGGAGGAGTTTGGGAACCCTGGCTTCACGACATCAGAAGACCCAGAGGCCAGCTTACTTCCCAGAAAAGAAAAGAAGTGGAGATACTCTCAGATTTGGCACAATTTACAATCAGCAACTTTTTATCCTTTGGCAAATCTTGAGATGCAGATACAATTGCAATCAATCACACCCAACCACAGTATAGGATTGTGTGCATTATGGCAAACATCCAATCAGCATTCACTTGAAACTTGATCAAGCACATCTTGTCAACTAAAAAGGTGGGATTACCCCTCCTTGTGATATGAAAGTTAGCAGACCATATGACAGATCTAAGCTAGTGGCCACCATCACAACTCACAGGAAAGAATTCCATAAATTATGCATTCTGTCTGGCTCTCTCTCACTCTCTACCCCCCCCCCCAAACTTACCTTTTTCTCCTGGAGGTCCAACTCTTCCTGGGCGGCCTGGGGCACCTTTTTCACCCTTTTCTCCTGCTTCTCCTATTTTGTAATGAAAAAACAAGATAAAGATGCTCAGTTCAAACAGGTATCTTGGTCTGTTGTGACAATTATGATAAATAATACCAATCTTATTAGTTCTGTCCTGTCCCAACTGCATGCAGATAGTTCCCTACAGGTGTACAGGTGACATTCCGGAGAGTTGTATGGAAATGCACTTAAGTTGAACTGTTTATGCATTTCAAGTGAAATTAGAAACCACTTTCTGTAGTGCTTGAAAAACAGTATAGAAATATTTATAGATCTATCTAAATGTTGAACTAAATTACAATCAATAAAATAGATACTTCACTCTCTAGCGCAGAGACTGGTGTGCCACAAATGGTCTGCAGGTGTGCCACGGGAGTTTGGGAGAGGGTCATTAGTTAGTAGGGCCATTGAGGGGGTTAGCCAGCCCCCCCCCAGCAGCATGGTGTGCCTTAGTAATTGTCAAAAAGTTAAAGTTGCGCAGTGACAATTTTAGCACATTGTCAGTGTGCCAAAAGATTTTGTTTGAAAAAGTTTGAAAATAGTTGTCTGCATGCACCCTTTGTGGTGACCCTGCTTTCTTGGGTGTATAATGTACAAAATGGGCCTGAGAATTGCTTAGATGGGTGGCCACATTGGCATAAGGTACATTTTATAACAAGTTATCTTTTGTTGGGTTGGGGAGGGCAGAACAAAGGCAGGTCGGAGAGGGTAGAAAGCAGGGGGAAGGGCCAGTGGGCAGACCAGGCCCAAGAGGGGAGTGGGACCGGACTCTGGTACTTAGGCTGCATCCTAAGCCCCTTCCCGAGCAGCCTGGCATGACACCGGTCTGCTCCAGCAATTCCACTGGCACAAATCCGAGTAGCCCCATTGCAGTGGCTGGGACATTACTCAGGGTAAGAGGACAGAAATCCTTATTGACTTCGGTATCTTCTTTTACTTATTTTATTTGAAGAATTTTTACCCCGCCTTTCCCATGCTGAAGCAAATGCCCAAGACGCTTACATGAGCAGGCTAGTCGAAACCACCATTTTTTCAATGGTTTTTTTTACAAATCTACAGTATTCTTGTGATCCTCCAAATCCTCAGTCCCAGATGTAGCCTTCACAGTGTGGTTCTCTCCTTTGGCTGCCTGCCATCCAGCCTCAGCAGGCAATCGCAAGTCAAGCCTGGACAGGTCCTCAAGGTCGTATTCCCTTCTTTGCTGGCTGGCCTCCTCACACACTCCCCTGCAACTCTCACTTGCGGTGAGTAATCAGCTCCACAGTGACTCTGTTCTGCCACCACAGGTACTGCAGCTTGTCACAGCCTGGCATTCTATCTCCCATCCAAAAATAGACCACAGATCTTAGCTTCAGGCAGTACTAGCAGCTCAACCATCAGTCCACACCTCCTGCCCTTTTAGCTATTATCCAAATTGGAATTATCTTGAGGGGTCACTTTGACCGTTACTTTTTCCCCTCTCACTTCTATTCAGACTCATTTAAACATGCCTGCCACGTGTTTGAGTGTGGCCTGGCTGTTCCTAGCCAATGTCAGCCTTTTCCTTTTTCCGGCTGAAGCCTTGCCAGCAGAACGGAAATCACCTGCTGTTTCCCATTTACAGGGCACAGTAGGCTGCCTTGATTAGGGCAAGTGTTTGTGTTGCGTTTTCCCCCTCCAAGTTTCCTGAAACTGGATGATCCAAGCTGCTAAGACAAGCTCGTTGAGAATTATTAAATGTTCATAATATCCACTGGTATGTGTATATATACACGGACATGTGGGTCTTTCCTCATGAAAAGGGTGAGGGCATAGATCGCCCCTCTTTCAGCCCTGATGGAAAACATGTGCACGCTCCAACAGCAATCAGTCCCACACTCAGTATAAGTTGATTGCAAATGAGCTCAGTAGGGGACACTTCCATTTCATTCTGCATAAATTGCAGGTATTTTGTTTACTTTGGCTCACTTGCGGCTGAACTTTCGAACTCCACATTTAATTGTTTTAAAGTTTTCAGAAATGGGAGATTTTCCTCCTCAGAAACGGGGCTGGCTGAAGCTACGGGGCTGCCTGAGGCAGTGCATCGCTCCGCTGCTCCCCCTTGCCTGGCTCCTCCTCCCGCAAGGACCCTTGAATCAGAAGCAGGAAATGTGAAGCATGCTGGGATCACATCCGGAGCGCTCTGCCTGGCCTCCTTTCTTCAAAGAGGAGCCTGCATGGAAGAAAGAGCCATCCTCCACCAGGCTCTTTCAAAGCACCTGGTGGAGGCAGGCGAGGAATCCACATCACTGAGCTCTGAGGATCGGAACGCAGCAATCCGACTCCTTCCTCCTCAGGGGCTTTTGACACAAAGCAGGCAATGCAGTCTGCGATGAGCAGGGCCAGCCTTAGGAGCTGGAAGGCCCAATTGGAAACACTTATTTTATTTTTTTTTGCAGAACCCCAGGTTCACAGCCAAGGTCTGTAGAATCAGAGAGAGAGAGAGAGAGAGAGAGAGAGAGAATGTATTACAGCAGTGCTTCCCAAAGTGGTGGGTCACGACCCACCACCCTAGGAAGCACTGTACTTCTTTAAGGGAGAGGGGGAAGGCAACAATGTGATCCCCAGAAACACACTGCTGCCCTGGCCAAAGGGGCTTGATTTACACTTAGCCTCCCAGCGCTGGCCTCCGGATGTATGTGAGGCTTGGGAAGCCTCCTGCAGGGCTTCCCAAGCCTCACAATGTGTTACACACACACACACACACACACACACACACACACACACACACAGAGGCCAGTGCTGCAAGGGATAAGTGTAAATCAAGCCCCTTTGGCGAGGGCAGCAGCACGATCCTGGGGGTCGTGTTGCTGCCTTTGCCCCCCTCCTTCAACAACTTGCAAGGTTCCCAACTCTTTTATTGGAGTTTCGGAACCACTGTATTAGAAATTTCATATCTCTAAGGTAGACTGGAAAGCAATCAAAATGTAAGCTTAAAACGTGCCTGTGAGTTAGTTAACAGACCAAATAGATCTAAGCACATTTTAATATCAAATTGCAAAGAGTAGATTATCCTTCGGAACGGGGCTCAATTGGGCGCTAGAATAAATTGGCTTAAGGCAACCCTGAGAATGTGCCCTGCGTTGCCTACTCTGATGAAACAGCTGCATGAAGGGCAGGCCAGTAAGGAGCCCAGGTCCATCCACAGCAGCCAGGTGGAGGGGAAGCAGCTGTTTGCGGCTCCTCTGCCTGGGCCCCAATTCACTACCCAACGCGAATGGGCTAGTTTGGATCATGGGCGGGGTAGCCTTGCTCAGAAAAATACAGAATGAACAGCCCATTCTTAGCCAACCTAGAGCACCGCTGATGGACTATGCGCTGCATGCTATGATGGTGGGGGGGGGAGAATTAGACTGCCTGAGAGAGGTAAGTAAAAATCTTACCTCCAATTGGTCTCCTCAGACCTATGCCACCTAGTTAAGTGATACAAGTCTAAGGAGCCTCAGAAGAAGTAGGGAGTAGGATCTTGGCATGCCCTGCTGCGGCCTCTGGTTCAACCCACTCCCCTCCGTAATCCTCCCCCAAATGGCCCACCACCACCACCACCTCACCTACTCTGGCATGGACTGTTTGAGCCACAGGCACACATTTGCACTAGCAGTCCCCAAGAGAACAGTTATGAGGCCAGCCCAGGACTTACAGCCGCAGACTGCCAGATTCGCTGCCATAGGCCCTCAACAAGATTTGCCGTAATCATTTCTATTTTCTGAAAGGGTAGGTTGCTCTCCCAAGGACACTACAGTCTGTCGTTTGACTATAGAAAGAGAAGTACAAAGCAAACTAAGAAACAAATCTGAAGTTGTGCAAATACACAGTGATGGGCACAAACTACTTTAAAAGTAGCTTAACCACTTATTAACTAAAATGTAGCTTTAATATTCTTTTTTTAGCTTCAGGACCTGGAACAACTTTGTAACTGCTTTGAAGTCATTAAGTTATTTCAATTAGGTTGCTGGTTTTTGTTGCTGTTGTTGTTTTTTAAGTAACTAATCCTCCCCTCACTCTGGCTTGAATATTAAAACAAAAAAATGTTTTTCTTGGACTAATCCCTTTTAAAGTAGTTGCAGCAGGCCTCTAGGCCACAAAGCCTCTAGGCCTGTATGCAAGCTTTCCCACTATTTTGGTGCAATTGCTGGATCAGGTTGAACTGCCAGAATAGCCTGAATAATCTGAAGTCAATTCCCTTTAAAATGCCACATACTGAGCATGCTCTTTGCAACTATCTGTAGAGACAAAAGATTTCCATATCCCCTATCCGTGATTGCCATGAATAACCTGATATTTATCAGAACTTTTCCGTATGTTAATAATGTGCTATTTAAATACCTTTTTCCTTCCAATGGATGAGAGCAATTATTATTGTTGTTAAACTACAGTAGATAATCAGTAACAAAAGTAGTTCACATAATATGAACATAATGTATTCCCATACAGTATTCCCATACAGATTTTAATTATCATTCAGCTACAATAAAAGTAGTGACTTAATGGCTGCCTGTCACTGCAGGAGCTGAGCTTGGTTCACACTACACACACCTTTCTGTTCCTCAGATCTGTGTACCTTCTTCAGTAATTGCCTTATCAACCCTCCATGATGACACAAAGACCCATCAAGACATATATATGAGCTCCTTGAATGCTACTTCTGCATGATCATTTTAATGGTTCCATTGTTTGCGGGGGGGGGGGGGGAACAGCCTTCCATTTCTGAAAACGTATAGATTGTGGAGTTCAAACACTGAGTTCATTGATCAGTTACGAAGAGACGGATAAGAACCTGTCTTCTTTACACCAAAGAAGATGTTGGTGTTCTCCCACTGAGTTAACTTGCAATTGTACTGAATATTGTGCTGATTATACTACAGTTGGTGCATGCAAATATTTGCCTTCAAACAGCTGTACTGGGGCTTGCCAAACCTTTGAGAGAGTGAATGTATGAAAGGAGGAAAAAGCTGTATATGGCACACAAATGCCAAGAGACATTAGCATTAAATTTCAAACAAACGTGTTGTTACAGCTCATAATGTGCAGCTCTTTGGAAGAACGGATGATCAATGCAGAGGGAATACATCCGACAGCGACCTGACAGGGGCAGGAGATCACAGAAGAGGGAAGGAGAATGTTTGCTTTGAGATAATAACATAGGAAGCTGCCTCATACTGCGTGAGACCACGAGTCCATCTAGTTAAATCAGTGCCGATGTGGCTCTCCAGAGTTCAGATAAAGGTCTTTTTTCCCCTACCTGGAGATGCCAGGGATTGCACATGAGACCTGTATGCTGAGCAGATGTTCTTCCACAGAGCTAAGGTCCCATGCCCAATGACAACCCTCAGAATATCTTCCAAGCGGTCAACACAACAATATCACTGTATCAAATGACCCGTGGAGAAATGATCAGGCACACTGCAGTGCTCACCTATACAATGAGATCATGATCAGCAAAACAAGAGACAGAACCTCTGCATTTACCTCCTGCAATTTTTTTTTGACCATGTGCAAAAAAGATTCAGATGCACATATCACAGCCACACTTAAAGCACCAGGCATGAAACAATAATAAGCATTTGTATAGCACAGAAGTTTCCAAACGTACTGTGGTCAGGTCGCCCTGTCACAGTGGCGCCATTGCCTGGCTCTCACAGGTACTGCCATCTCGCAGTGTGACATCACATGTGATCTCATGCGATTCAAAAAGTTGGTGCCCAGTATAGTCAGTAAGAGTGTACTCCGAGGACATCCTGCAGCACCTCTGTGAGTTTGCCACGGCGCCAGGTTTGGAAACCACTGATGTTGCAGAAAATGTGTATAGGATTGCAGCCTTAGCCACTATGGCACACCTACTCTCCAGAGTCAACAAATGTAATATACCCAAAAACAGAACAGTGGAGATGTCATGAAACACAATGAAGTCATCTGAGGACACCCCAGAGTTCTCCACTGTTCCAATATCTGGTGAGCTATAGTGCCATTTTGTGGAGAAAAATGTCCACAACATACTTGTGAGGGAATGTGTGAGGGGAAAATGCTGCCCGTGTGGGAAAATATGGATAACATACAAACGTCTGTAGCAAAGTAAGACGTGCACAGCGATACCCTTAACGACAATACCCAAAACCCATTTGATTTTCTACCAAGGCAGCCTTAAGCCACAGATGTGGGCCATTCCAGATGTGAGGCGGCTCCTTTGTTAAACTTTGCTGTACTATGGCCAAAGACGCATTATTGATCGTCCCCAGAAGATGAAATATGATGGTTTTAAAGTACGAAGACTCAACCCCACACAGAAGCCGAGGACATGAGCTGGATTTCAGCCAGCAGATGAAAGGCTCCATATCTCATTAGTGCTCCTCTAAGTTAGCCAGCTACCCCCTGACAGCTTATATCAGGCACTGATGGCTTTCTAGAGATTTTGCATTAGCTGTGGCCTTCACAGGCCATTTTCTGCTTCACTGAAGTTGTTCATCAATCTCTCTCACCATTATGATTATAGCTTCTAATTAGGGAGGCTATGCGGAAGCATGAACAGATTTGGGATTCTATTTTTTCCTTCAGGCTTTCTTATTTTTTTCCCTTCATATCTCTGTTCCTGATTACTTGATAAAAATAAGATTATTGTTAGAAACTCATTAAACAGTAAGATTTGTACGTGGTAATAACCATAATGCTAAGCATTTATGTGGCATAATCTATAGAAGAACTTGTTTTGCAAAATGTGAGTTAACTGCTCTGACAAACTGTGTGAGGCAGTATAGTTCATCTACATGTAATGCTTCCATTTTAGAAGAGGGTAACTGGTAGAGTTTGTTCCTCACACATTTCCTTTAAACTAACAATGGAATTAAAAAACAAACCAGGGAGTCCTACACTTCCTGTTTGGTTTGAAGGGACCACAGAAGGAAGGAGCAAGATGAGGTGATAGAAGCCAGATTGCTACCTTCTGTCTGCAACCTTCTCACTTTTAGTGAGAGGGAAGCAGATTGGAACAGAACCATCCACAGTTAAGTGGGCTGGAAGGAGGAAGCAGTAAACTCAAGGGGAAAGGCTGTAGTTTGCCACTTCCTGCAACCAGCCAGTTGATATGAGCCTCTTCGTTCACATCACAGATGGGCTGACCTTGGCGCAGGGTGGCATCTAGTTATAAAACCAATCTCCGTTTTCAATTCTAAATGCCATATTACCTAATTGACTAAGGGCACAATCCTAACCTGGAGTTAGGCTGGCACAAGTGACTTGTCCCGGCCCAGGAGTGTTGCAAGCGCTCCGTAAAGCTCATTTGCAACACCCTCAGAGTTAGGGAGGCTGGTGCATGTCTGTGTCCCTGACTCTGAGAGTGTTGCAAACATGCTTTACGGCCTGTTTGCAACACTCCTGGGCCGGCACACGTCATTTGTGCCACTCACAAGTGACTTGTGCTGGCCTAACTCCAGGTCAAGATTGCGCCCTAAAACTAGTCAATAATTGACTAGTCCACCAGATGCAGACATTACCTTTGGAAGGTTTCAGCAACAGGAAGGATAACAGCATAAGGAAGATAATAAAATTACCCCACTTGCTCGGGAAGAAGCATTAAAGCATGCAAAGGCAACACAAGATATGGCCATACACCGCTGCCAACCATCACTCGCTCACTCACCACTTCCAATATAACTGCTTTCATTGATAGCAGTTTCTCTTTCCTTTGTTCTGGAAATTATGGGAAGTGGTGGAGAGAGATTTTTAGCAAAAATTGCAACCTTTCAGCAAACTATGATTCATAACTGGGATGGGAATCCATAATAGCTATATAAAACCAATATAAGCTTGAGGCATAGATACGCCTAAAGAGGACTACAGAAACACTTTCAAGCTACTTCATTGGGGCAGAAGCTTACATTGACATGACCTTGCCTGTTCTCTCATTTCTGTGCAGGAGACAAGGAAGATCACAATGCTGAGATACAGTTAGGTTAAACCAATTGAACTGGATGAGAAGTAATGAGAACAGTACGGCAAAAAACGGCATCCTGGTGGTTTGAGTGTGAAACAGGAATATGCAAAACCACCAAACATAACCTGCATTTCTGCAGTATCAAAGCAAGAATATATAACAATTGCTGTAACACCAACTGGGGACGATTGCCTTCATAGCAACAAAACTACCCAGCTATAATGCATATTCAAAGGATGAGATTTGCGGTCAAATTTGTTAATCAATTCCAGGGCTGGAATTTCTACTCCAATTGTTCTTGGGTTTTTTTTTTTTTCCTTTTTCCAAGTATAGCAACCTAGAATTCAAAGAGTTCCCATATGTAACATTTTGACACAAGAAAGGGAGGAAAAAAGTGACCCATGCCAGAACTTGCCCTAGGGAGAATTAAACTAAGAAACGGGCCAACTTAAAGCTTCTGTTTCTCCAAAAATCACATACTCTGAGCACAGCAGGGTTGTAGATCCAAAAAAGATGCTTTAGAGAGGCTGTCATTTTTGCCTTGTACTATTATGAATGTTAGTTTTCAAAAAGTGATTGCAGTTACAGTAACTTTTTGTGCAACCCTTAGAAGGTGATGTTTTTGTGCACGTGGTTAATGGGTTCATTTGTTTTCTGCCCATTTGGTTGTTAAAGGAACACGAGCAGGCCAGTCTCTCCTTTTCTTTATTTGGAACGTCTAACCTGGTTCTAGATCTAGATTCACCAGTTCAAAACCTGGTAAAGCAGATATCAGTGGGGATGAAAGCAACAAGGCAATGCAGATCTATTAAAAAAACCTCTTCAACATTCATAACAAACGATCTAGTAATTCAATTACTGGGTTGCATTCTAAGAAAGTGAATCCTGACTAAGCACCATTGAACCAAAGAAACAAATTAGCCGAGACTAATTTAAGCTCCATTAATTTCAATGAGAGTTAATCAAGACTAACTTGCCTGGAATGCAATCCATAAAACAGAGCAAGTACTGTAATGCTAGTAGATTCCTGAACATCCAACAAACCACTCAACACAGTAAGAAAAATGCTCCACATTCTGCCTGGTATTAATTATTCATATTAAACCCATTATAAAAAAAAATTATCTCCTTGTTGCATTTCCTGTTGAATTTTTAAGGATGTGCTATTTTGGCAGATACAAGGATTCGGATGGCAGGAAGAGCCTGGGAACTGGACAAATAGGCAGGGAGCTGGTGTGTGGATCAGGACTTCTGTACAATTTGGCTTTGCTACTATTCATCACCTGTCATTGGCCTGTCTACAAGTTCAAGAGTTTCCTCACCACCAAGAGCCCAAAAAACAATTTGGGGTTTTTGGGGTTTTTTTGCTTCCCTTAGAAGCCAAGTTTTAGAAAGCCAAATTGGCATATCTCATTTGCAGGAAGCCAAGGCATCTCATGGTTCCATGAGCCACCGCAACAAATAAAGAGTGCAGAGGGAGAAAAAGATGTACGCGATCATGATATACCCATTACCTTTGAGGCCTGGAACCAGAATCTGAACAGAGCAGGATTCTTCTGCAATATGCTGAGCATATCCAGATCTTGGCAGAGACAGAAAGGCAAGGCTAATTACAGAGACAAAGAAAACCAGATCACTCTTCATAATGAGCTTGTCCCTTACTCCTAAAGGAAAGAATGAATAAACAGTTAATATAAGTTCCAAAGACACATTCCAAAGAAGACTGAAGGCGACCTGTTTCAGAAAGTGAACATGTATTTTATAAAATGCCAGGTAGTCACATGCTTCCTACCTTGCAGTGCATATTGTATAAGAAAATGTATCTTGTGTATGTAAAAAAGCATCCAAAGTAGAGGTTGGATGTTCCAGTCATTTGGTAGAATTTGCAGGAAAACTATGCCAGGAATTCTCAAACCTCAATCCAATGAGTTTTTTTCAAGGCAAACACGTAATACCCTAACTCTCTCCATTGTACCCAAAATAAAAAAGTCAGATTTGTTCAGTAATGTTTATTTTTGTTCTCTGTCCAGGACAAACCCAGGCCACACGATCAAAGGGAAAAGCCAGAGAGGCCTCTAGGGAAGTAAAATACTGTATAAGAGAAAGACTCTCACCACCACAACCCATCAACACAAGAAAAGAGGCACACAGCAACTGCACTGATTGAGAGGAAATGGGCCAGCAGCCAGTCTCCCAGCCCAATCAATGCATACTTTGGCAAATGAATCTCTTGAATCCCCTGGCAACGGATCTGTACAACAGAACTGTATCTCCTTAGGGAGACCCAACTCACATTTTCAAACACACTAAGATAGTTCAGTTAAGGTAAAAGAAAAGCACTTAGGATGAAATCCCAGTACAAATCGATCATGCCTTCACACAAAACGGAACAAAATGGATTTTTCAGTATTTTCAATGTGAAGAGAGGGAAAGGAAACTGCCAAGATTCTCATGATTTAAAAATACAGACTTAGGACCCAATCCTATTGAACTTTCCAGCACTGATGCAGCAGTGCTAATGGGGCATGTGATGCATCCTGCAGTTGGGGGGGGGGGCAATCATGGGGGCATCCTCAAAGGGACTGTTCCCTTATCTCAAGGCTGCATCAATGCTGGAAAGTGGGATAGGATTGGGCTCTAGGAAACTGTTTATGTGGGCATGGCAAGGTCTGGTGTGTGTGTGTGCGCGTGTGTGTGTGAGTCATCCTGGTTTTTCTTAGGTGGACCTGGACTATCCACTTCTACTTAGGCAGACATAACTGAGGCCCAGACCAAACCTATAGAATCACAAGAAATACAAAGTGCATGTTCAGATGCAAAAACCGCGTGGGTTTCCTTATCTGCGAGGCTCCTTTTTTTGAAACAGAATACGCAAGTTGCTCTTTCCCACTTGTTGCCCACGTAATCCTGAGTTCAGAGCCTTCCATGTGAGTTTGGAACATTGCAACACCCATGCAGTCCAGATCCATGAATTTGGAAACCTTCAAGGAAGCGCAATGGTGCCCTAGACTGGGTCCTGGTGAATTTGTCCTTTGCTGCAGCTTGTCCTTTAAAGGGCAGCCACATCTCTGCCTTGGTTATGGCGAATAGGAGAGACGAAGCAGAAGTGGCTGTTGCTGGATCTTTTGCTGGGGGAGGAAAAGAACAGCCAGCAGAGCCTTCTCTCAGCTGCCCTTTGATCCTCTTCCCAATGTAGAGAGAAGAGGTAGGTGTTGCTGTTTATATTGCCCTAGGCATATCTAGGGACGTGGTGGCGCAGCGGGTTAAACCCAGTGGTGGTATTCAAATAAATTAACAACCGGTTCTATGACATCATAGCCAGAGCAAAAAAAAACCCAAAGCCAGCTGAGGTAAGCAAGTGGGCAGGGCCCGGCCGTTTAACAACCGGTTCTATAGAACCTGGGAGAACCCCCTGAATAACACCACTGGTTAAACCGCTGCTGCTGGGCTTTCCAACCGGAAGGTTGGGAGTTGAAGACTGCGCGACGGAGTGAGCTCCCGTTCCTTGTCCCAGCTCCTGCCAACCTAGCAGTTTGAAAGCACCTAAATGCAAGTAGATAAATAGGGACCACTTCGGTGGGAAGGGAACAGCGTTCTGTGCGCTACGGCATAGAATCATGCCAGCCACATGACCACGGAAGCTTGTCCTTGGACAAAAACGCCGGCTCTATAGGCTTTGAAACGGAGATGAGCACCGCCCCCTACAGTCGGTCACGACTAGACCAATCGGTCATGGGGAAACCTGTACCTTTAGGAATATCTACTCAGAAGTAAGTCCCATTGTAAGTCCCATCCAGTGGAAAGGGCCTGATCACGTGACTTTTCCCAGAGGAATCATGTGATTGGTCCATCCCCATGCCATTCAAATGTGCTTCCAGGCCTGCAGGAGCTGCTCACAGATAAGCAGCTCCCACATGACTGGGAGAACTTTTCAAAAAGGCACCTTAGGCTGCCAAGAGTTCAGAAATGGCTCTGCACCATGAGGGTGGCAGGTGGGTTGGGCTCTGCTTGAGTGTATGGTTTCCAATACTCCAAGTAAAGATTGGTCTGGAGTCTCAAGAATAACATTCATCTCTAGATGACAACTGAAAGCAGTCCTGGATATTTTAACCGAGCCTCTGAGCATTTCCAACATAACATCTGGGGGAAAAAATCCCCAGGAATCCCTATCTAAAGAGCCTAACTTCCCTGCCCCCTCCTCAGCCCAATAGCCCTATGCAACCCCATGGAAGATTCCAGGTTATTATGGAAGATCCTAACCCATGAATGGAAATTCCTCCAGTCACAGAAGGGTTAGGATACGACCCTATGCACTTGACTGTGGTTTCTGCTTTAAGTCTTAACATGACACCGCCCCCCTTGCAAAAAAACCCACCCCAATTTTTATTTTAGTTATGGAAAATTATTTGTCTTATGTACTGTTTATGTCTCCGCAAGCTTTTAAACCCTATTGTATTTATTTTTGGTGAAATAATGAGAACGGGAAATTCCAGTTTGTTTGTTTGCTTTCTAAAAGAAACCAGCCAGGCAATGCCCCATATTTGCAAAGATAAGCCCTTCAAAACTCAGCCTTCTCTCTGTGGCTTTCCCCCCACATCATCTCCCCTACCCCCCCTTCATTATTTATCCTTCCATCATCTCACATTTGGTTCATGCTCCCTTCCACTCCATTCTCTTCTGGGAATTTCCATCCCCTTCTATTCCTGGCATGCTTCTTTTTCCCCATAGTTCTTTTGCTTGCCATCCTCTCCTTCCCCACTTTACCCCCAACAACTTCTGATTTTCTATTTTTCTTAGACTCCAATTCCTCCTTTTTGGAGGAATAGTCCCACTTTTGAAACAGAGCTCAATTTGAACCAGGGTTTTGCAGAGTAGAGCTCCCTCACATCTCTCAACAGTGGGGCTCCTTCTACAAGATCAGTGCAACAGTAATAAGAAGAGCCACAAAAAAAAATACTATGTACAGAATGCTTTCCCCCTCTATTCTGTGGGCCATGCCACATGTTAAGCTCAACACATTTTTTAAAACCGGCCACGTCTCTTTCTTAACAAAAAGCAGCTGCAGAGAGCCCCAATCCAGAGTGAAATTGTGGCATTGACAGAGGGACGTTAACATCCCCCCCATACTAGTTTTCCGCCAAAACTTGCCTCCCCCAAGCTGCTATTTGCTGCCATTTACATACACAACTGTATTCAATCATATTTGTAAGCCACCTTGAAGAACTAAATAGTGGAAGGATGGGGTATAAATCTATTCACGTTTTTCTGAACATTTTTAACATAATGTGTAGTTTGGCCCTGAATAATCCCAATGAGAGGAAAAGTTCCCAAGTCCAAGACCATGATTTTTCAAAGATGATCAATGGAAGAATGGCAAGAGAACAGCATCCCTCCTCTCACATGCATGCTTAGGTTTCCTCCTCCCCCCACATATCTGGTTCCTAATATTTACACATTGTATTTGTGCACATCACCACTTTCCTTTCACCACAATATTCTTATGGGCACTGCCACAGCCATCAGAAGCTCAGTTGGTAAAGGCATGTAATGGGGAAGAACATTCTCTGCAGTGGTACCATGCATGTGGAACTCACTGCCACTTGAGATCAGATTGGCTCCCTCTCTGCCTGTATTTCAGGAGCAGTAGAAGTCCATTTTCTATTGCATTTGAGATGTAATATTGTGGCAGAGAACTAAATAAGGCAGGAAGAAAAAATCAGTTTGTATTTTTTTGTCCTGCTTCATTTTGATTAAGTTTTAATTGTTTTATACAATTAAACAGCTGTAAGCTGCCATGAACTTGCCTTTGCGTGCATAGAGGGTAAAAATACTTTAAACAAACAAAACTTGGCTGTTACCATGTAAGAGTTGCCACCCTTTTTCCCTGGCAGTGACGTGACACAGCCTTTAAGTCAAAAATATTCCATGGTCCTTTCTGACCCCATTCCAAACAATAGTTGTATGGATAAGAAATATGGGGGTACAGAATCACCACTTTTACAATTCTAGAAAACAATTCTTGTGAGTCGGGCAATAAAGTATGCTTAGCATTTCTGTGTTCTTAATCCAGATTTACTGGTTAGTTTGGTTTGAAGAATAATGGCATATTTTAAACCTCTTAAATGCAAGTTTTATATTGCAAAGTGTATGAATGGTAAAACCTTCTTTTAAAAAAAAAACAGAACACAAATGCAAAGCCAGAAAGTATAGCAAAATAATACCCTGGAAGAAAATGTTTCAAGCCATTTCAATTGCTTACATATTTTAAAACTTGTATTCAGTCCCTTTTCTGTACTTGGGCAATTTTTAAACCCATAAAGTTTGCATTACTTGTGCATAGCTAAGCTTCCAGGCAGCAGATTTTCAGTCCCATTCTGCGCATAAGACACCCTCTCTCTACTTCAGTTTTCCAGAGGTGGGCTCACACACATGCATGAGTGTGTGGCCCCACCACTGGTCTGCTTCTCTCAGGCTTCTGATGCATCACTTACCTTAAGACTGCTGAGAAAACAAGCACCGTGACTCAGTCTCTGCCTTGAAGGACGTTGCACAGATGAGCCGCATTGCTACTATTTACAGAAGCCCAATAGTTTTTAATTTGAAACGGACTTGTCTCCAGCTCTCCCACATCCAGCAAATCAGACACTACAGTTTGCAAGCGTTATCTGTAAACAGCTTCCTGTTTGAAACAGCTCAGCTGTCCAGCAGGGCAGTAATTAGAAGCAAAATGTGTGGGAACGCTACAGGGGCCGTGATGTAAGCGGCTTCTTTTGGCAATGCACTTTTTTGGGAATGCAACATCCCTCTCTGTTCACGACTCTCCTTCCCATGAAGAGAAAAGCCCTCCCGTTAACCGTTGAGGTCTGGCCTATGGCAGTAATGTAAACAGGATCCCACTAGAGCAAAGGTTCTGCTGCCTCACTGTAATTTTTTCCACTTGGGTGTTAAATATGCTGCGCCCACAGTTCTCAACAAATTCTGAACACATAACTGAGAGGCATAACTCATAGCAGTGATAGAAGTGTGGATCCTACCACTCCAGATGTATAGGTAGAGTGGAGTTTCTTTAATACAGTCTCCAATGCCCCAACTTGTCTGGTAACACAATAATGCCTGGGCATCTATCTGCCCGACTCCTTGTAGTTTATTAAATCAAAGGGGATTTTTAAAAAATATAGCATTGCACACACCCTGCTTGTCATCTGAAGCAATACAATCCAGAATTCTACTACCATCTGCATAAAATGCATGTAGAAATTGCTCTCAGAGTATTCATTGACCTCACAAGGGAAAGTAGAAGTTTATTTACTTTGCAATATTTGTATACTGCTTTTTAATCACAATAGAACCCCGAATGGTTTACAATAAGATCAGGTTTATAACCAATACTATTGACCTGACAGAGTGTCAATTACTGCCAAGGGTTGATATCAAGGGGCAGAGTCAGGGGCCACATGTTAAGTGATGGTACAAGGAAGCAAATGTTCTCCCCAGTTTGGCAAAGGGATGCACTCTCAGATGCGGGGAGGGAGGGAGGGTATATTCTTTCTGGAGCCTAATCTAGCCTGGGGGCACAATTTTCTCCAGCACTGAAGCCCGTTGCTGGAGGAGCAAAAAGGCCTGTCCTCTGCTCAGGTTTGCCCCAATTCCTTTGGATACACAATCTTCAAGATGACTTTATATGTATAGCCAAGTATTTGTGGGAAAGTGGGAGAAAATAGCTCAGACCCCTTGTAGTAATAATACATTTGTTGAAAGGTAGAACCTTAAAAATAGGAAACATGTATTATAAGGTAAACAGATTTAGTCGAGAGGGTTAATGCCTCCATTTTCCTGAAGATAAGAGCTGAAGATCTGAAGGTCGCCAGTTCAGGACTACCGGAAGGCAGACCTTGTAATTGTGACTGATTAACAGTTGAGCTGTCTCCGGGGGAGTTGTGCCAAAGTCAGCTGCTTCTCTGGTGGGAGCAGGGAAGCCGCTTATCAGCCAGCAGAAGACAAACGGGTGGCCAGAAAGAAGACGAAATCCAGAAAGATCCATCTGTATATGTGTAGTTCTTGGAAGACAGAACATTTCTGTAAACATTGTACAAACCTTCGGGTTTCTGAATAAAGTCTGCCTATGTAAACTGCCTTGAGTTATAGTCATTAGAGAAATCTGGTGACCTAAGAAAGGCGGTATATAAATACAAGTATTATCATTATTATTAGGAAATAAAAGTTAGATAAAGTAAAAAAAATCAGTTCCAATCTAAGCAGCCCCTGAACCACGACCCATTTACACAGGTTGAAAACTCATGCACACTTCTTGCTAAACAAAACATGCAATCTCTCAAATCAATCTTCCCATCTGAAGGGGTACCACATTTCTACTTCACCGGATTGCAGGGGAAAAACCCCAGCCCATCCCCAAGACAGTAACTGCCAATGTTTTTGGTTTGCACAGATTTCCTCACCTTTGCTGAGCTGTTGGGACTCATGGCTCTGCTTCCCAAAAGATGATGGCAGCTCAAGGGAATAAAGAGCTCCTTTAAAGTCCTCTTCCCCAGGCCACCAGCTGATCTTACTGTTGTGGTCAAGGCCCTCACCATGGTACAGACAGGAATGATCTACTGTTATAACGGGCACACTTATACTCTCCCTCCTAGACAATAGGCGGTGTTATCTCCCAAACCAGACTGCCTGTGCAACCCAGGAAAAGACAGTCCTTTTGCTGTCCTGTCTTTTGAGCATTGTAAAAAGTATCTAGACTCTTTCTAATGAGAGACAGAAATGGAAAGAGATCTAAGGCAAATGAAATAAATGATCAGTGTTTGCCTTGGCTGCTGGGACACATCTCTTGCTTCCCCCCCCCCCAAACCTTTGGATCAGGTCATGCAAGTTGCACCAAGATGCTTCACCAGATTTTTACAGATGGTACCGTGAGCGTTATAAAGGCACTGTAAAACTACCTTTACAAAGGCTGTTTTGGAAAGCATGATACAGTCGATGAAAGGAAGCATTCCTTTTTACTGTTTAATTCCTTTTTACTGTTTAATACCATGGAGCTTGTCACCGCAGAATGTTTGGCCAAAGCTCTCAGAAGTGGTGCAAAAATAATTAAAAATTTGCATCTGGATAATGGAAGAACTGGGATCTACACTTTTTTTTTTAAAGCTTGAGTTTCACATACATATGAACAGTAAATTTTAAGACAAGATGCAAATATCCAGTTTTCCCTCCATTCATATATTACTGTTAAAATACTGTGCATATACAAACAATCTTTCAAAACATGTACAAACCACATAAGTGGTTTGTAAAATAATATAAGAATATGGTTCCCAAAGCAGTTCATAAGGAGTAGATTTATCACACTGCACCAACCAGGACTGTATCGAAAAAGACAAATTGATAAGGAATCTGTTATTCTAAGGGTGCAATCCTAATCAACTTTACAGCACTGACATAGCTGTGTCAATGGGGCATGCGCTGCATTCTGCAGTGGAGTAGTAGTCACGGAGGCCTCAAGGTAAGGGAATATCTGTTCCCTTACCCCAGAGCTGCATTGCCCTTACCCCGGTACTGAACAGTTAGCTAAGGATTGCGCCCAGAATGTAGCTTGCAGCTCAGCCTTCGATGATCATATTACACCACTACTGCATCTATCTATTGAAAACTCTTCCCATAAATAAATGTGTTTATTTTGTAACTGGGACAAACCCATCTGGGAAAAAGAATATAAATGAAATATAAATGAATAAATGAAATAAATATTCAATATAAATGAAAATATAAGGATTAAAAGTTAAAGAGAGAAATTTTTCCCAAGGTTAAGAGAAAAAAAGAGAAGCATTACTCTGCTTTAAGTCAGAAGAGAAATGTTTTTTTTCACAGATGGCAGGAACATCAAAAGTTACTTAAAATAATATTTAGTTACAGTCCACGTCTTCTTTCAGTATTTTCTGCAAGTTTTGGTTCTTGAAAATAGTGTTGAGATGTCCACAACAGAAGCCAGCAAACTGAATTCACAAACATAGAGTTCTTTCAAATGCAACTATATTATTCAAAGTAGTAGCCAGTAATCCTACAGAAAAGGGGGCTGCTAGAGGTTGCACTATCCCCACTCCCTATAGTTAGAATCAGCCAGCTGAACAAAAAGCAAATTAGGGGAGATACACAAGACTGTATTTCAGCTTTTTGATGTACAAATTCATTCTCCCGACACATGGTTTGAACATAACATAAAAGGTGAACATAACATAAAAGCCACAAGAACAGCATCATCTTGGAAGACTTCTGAAATGCAGAACATTGCAGGTGCCAGGAACCCAGTTATGTCCTGCAGATTCTTGATTTTGTGCCTACAGATTTTAAGGTATAGGGACTGACTCCAGAGTTAAGAGGCAGACCTAGTCGATGTATTAAGTAACCAATTGGTTATTTACCATTGGGTAAATTAACCAATTTCACACAATGCCAACACAAACTCTTCATGTACAATTTTAAATTATAAATATTCCAGGCAGGTGACACTAATAATCCGAGAAGAGGTACGCCTTTACCTATACATTTTTAATTGAAGTATCACAAATAAGCTTTACAGAAACAGAGTCTATCCATGAGAGCTTCTTTTATAGTACTAAAAATGTATTTTTTAAAAGCTAAAAAAGGTCTCATAACAATTCCCACTGTAGAGGTCTAAAAACACATCAGCCAGCTGGGACCGCAGAGTTTCTTTTGGCAGTAGTTCTGGGAAAGATGACAAGTTCATCTTGCATGCATCTTCCCCCCCCCCCATTCAGATATCCAAGATAAGTTTTTAAATCACCCAATCTGGAGAAAAACGAGGCCAAATAATCCTACTATTCTGATTACCAGAACCACAGTTGAAGTTCAGTGCCCTTTTGCATTCTAAGAACCTTTCTTGAAAGACGAGAGTCCCAATTAAAGTTCTTGTAAGGGGGCCAATTCCAGCTAGAACTATGGTAGCTGCTTTGTGACCTCCACAATTAGACACTAAAACAAGTACTGTATAACATTTAGTAAAGATGATGCGGAAGGCTACTGTTAAGTCACTGTAATAACTTATATACAAAAAATAGATGATGCTGTACTGCCAGATGACACAACATTAACATAAAAATTCTAGAGGCAGAACTCATCTCTGTGTGTATAGTATGCATTATACTATAGTGGGCACATTCAAATGTGAATTCTGACACCTACCCCACTCCAAATGTTGTGCACATTCAAATAATTTTCCCCATCAGGCAGTGAATGAAACAGTGAATGAAACAATCAGTCTGAAACATGGTTAATTATCACAAAAATCTGCTAAGATTATGAATTTGAAAATACTGGTAGGTACTGACTTTGCTATAACAGGCTAGGACTGCAGACCAAAAGACAGCAAAAATACTTCTGCCTTCTCTTGAAAGTAATTTATTCCTGAAATTCATTAGGAAGCCTTGGTAAATATGCCTTTCAGCCTAACCTACTTCATAGAGTTCTTCAAAATCAAGCTGATTGTAAAGCACTTGTTACCCAAGAACGATAAAAGATTATTTATTCCAAGCCACCCAAGCAGCAGCACTATTTTTTGATAGAGCTACAGAACATTCAGTTCCTGCACATTACCAAACAGGCAACATCAATACTGAAAATCAACTAACCAATCAACCAGAATCAATATCAAATACTGTATATACTGGTGTATGAGTCTAAAAATTTATGCCTGAAAATTGACCCTGAAAACATGTATCGACTTACACATGGTTAATAAAGCTTTTAATAGCAGCTTAGGTAGGAGCTGGGCTAAGAAGCAGAAAGCTGGGTGGTGTAGAAAAAAGGAATAATTTTACTTACCAGTAATTGTTCTCAGGCACCAACAAACAGCAAGCAAAAAAACAGTAGCCATTTTCCTTCTTCTCTAAACATTTTCCTTCTTCTCCAGAGATGAAGGCGCTTTTGGGAATTATAGTCATTATGAAGGCTGCTGCTATGGAAGTGCTGTGCTGTGTTCCTCACAAAACCTACAACTCCAATAAGCACCTTCATCTCTCTTCCTTCTTGTTTGGAGATTAACTCCATTTCTGTGCTGCCTCAGAAGAATGTGAAATAGCTCCTTTTTGGGTTGGCTTTCTGTTGCTGCCTCAGAACAATTACTGGTAAGTCATTTTCAAAGAATTTCATACCCGTCTCCTAAGTTTCACCTTCGACTTATGCATGAGTCATAGCAAATTCTATTTTGGACTTGGAACTTGCCCTCAACTTATCCATGAGATCGACTTATACTTGAGTATATACGGTAGTTTTAGGCTGAATTGATGTCTATAGAATCTGGGATTCAAACATCACATGGAGCTATGGTTTATTTTAACTATGGTTTGTTAAAATAAATGAGGAGTGGCTCCCCAGATAATCAAATCCTGGCTTCTTTTGCCATATTGTCATTTCTTTGTCCATTATTAAGACTTATTCAACATGCTAGTTTCTATAGAAGCAAGTCCACTGTAAAGATGCCTGCACTTCACCATATTAGTTCTAAAGGCTTTCTGCTTCCTTTTCCAATAAAGAAATGTAGGAGCTGAATTCAGGATTAAAGCATGCAATGTTATTCGATAACTTTGTAGTTTTTAATCACACACACACACACAAAATGGGATTAAAAATTTATATAATTAAAAACGTTAAAGCTTCTTCACTGCCTTGGTCAAGAGGACAATTTGCAACAAGCTCATATTTCTTTCAACCCAACTGTGTGTTAGAAGGGACCTACAAGGTCATCTACTCCAAACCCCTGCCCGAAGGAGGAAATCCTCCTACAGCATCTCCAGCAAGTGCCTGTTGAGCCTCTGCTTGAAGATCTCCAGTGAACGAGAATTCACCACCTACTTCAGCAACCTGTTTCACAATCAAACAAGCTCTTATCAGGAATTTCTTTTCTCCAATGGTTACTTGGACAACATATAGGAGGTAACTGAGATCCTAATAACGTTTCTGTTACCTACCTTGGGTAGTTGTATACTTGTCACTTTTACTTTTAACAGTCAAACCTTACAGCTAATGCCCTGGTTCCATTACACTGTTTTAATAAAGACATGACTTTTAAGAGATATGAACAATAAACTGTTTATTCAGTCATTTTTTTGCACTTTACAACTGGAATTCTGGAAACTCAAATACAACATCTTTGCCTGTGAGCTTCTTGTAGACACCAGAAAATGTTTCTACCTGCAAAGAGAAGTAAAATGAGTCAGTTTCACAGTCACCCATTTAAGAACATTTTCTACACAATATGAAGCATAAATGAACAACAGTCAAAATTATGTCCTACATGCTTTCCCTTTTTTCAAAATTGTTTACCAATTCTTAGAAACTAGAGAAATTTATAAGGCATTGTCATTCAAAGCCTTGAGAGTGGAAGACAAACTCCCACAACAACAGTATGGAACAGGACTGCACATAGGTGCACATAAATGACAAGCTGCCATAAAGACATGAACAAAGTTATGGATTAACTCCAAGAAATGCCAAAGTTGGAAAGCAACAATACTGGTTAGTACATGTGAACTCCAGTGTCCATGTTAATAACTGTAAGTGGTTCCATTAGTGCTACATGAAATGCTCTCACACAGAGACACACAAATGATTATCAGAATATCTGAAAAGAGGGCAAAGGGGGAGATTTCTCCTCTTATATACTTTTTGTTGACTGGAAATGGCTAGTGATACCCTTTAACCTGTGGGACATGACCCCAGTGGGGTCATGAAGCCAAATTGGGAAGGGGGGGTGTTCCCAACAACCTTTCAAAGCCTGTGCAAGAGAGGACTTGGAAAAGTCCATTGCAAGCTACAGGCGATGATGGTTAGTGCAACCCTCTTACTTTAGAGGTAGGCTATATCAGAGTGCCAGATGCAGGGGAATGGCAATGAGATGCATATATCTAATCGTCTTGTGTATTCCGAGGCCTCTGGTTGGCCACTGTGAGATGGACTAGATGGGCCTTTGGCCTGATCCAGTGGGCTCTTATGTTCAGTCCAATAATGGCACTGCCTTATCAATCCTGCATAGCCTCCTCTTGCTATCATGCCCTGGCAACTCCTAAGGTTGGCCCTGCTCATAGGGTTCCCAGGCCCTACCTCATAGGATTGTTGGGAAGACACAAGAGATAGGGGGATAGGGGTGAGTGGAGAAGAAGCAGATTGGGTCCCGGGGGGGGGGCGGAAGGATTGGTGGTTGGTCCTCAGTCTCATACTTTATTGGGGTCATGGCACAAAAATGGTTGAAGACCACTTTACTAAGCAGCTAAAATTATTCTAATTTGTGCTTAAGTAGGTAAAGCACAATGGGATACCTGCTTGCCACAGGAAAAGGGTGATGGGAAAATAAACTACCACTGCTCCCAGAAGCAATTCACCATGTTTAGGTAGTGTCTTGCTATCAGAATATTGCTGCTTTTTCCTGTGAAAGTTGAACCCTCAAAGAGTCCCAAAGAGCCGATTATCAAACAGCTCTAACACAGGTCAACTACAGAAGGAAGAATGTCTGCCATTCAATCACATACCATGATGGTTTTCATTTCAGAATATTCAAGTCAAGCAAGATATTGGAAGCTTTCTTTAACAGCTCTCATCTCTTTAGAATAGTGTTCTTCAAGTTTAGCGTTAAGACCCCAATGGGGTCACAGCAACTTACAGGAACAAAAAAGGTTAAAGACTACTGACTACAGCACCACCAAGTAAAGTGGGAGAAATCTGGAGAGCCTATTCATGTACCAGGAGATCCCATCTAAGTCCTGCCCAGTTTCTTAGCAATTGTACTAAAATAACTTTCGCTAGTGCCATACTTTAGGGTAACTTTTTCTGCTCTCTCTATCAAGAATATTTGTAAACAGTGCTGGGAGGGCATAATGAGGGTGGGCAGATAGGGTCCTGGGAGGGGAGTGGGATCAATGGTGGGTTCTAGTTTCATGTTTATTGAGATCGTGGCACTAAAAAGACCACTAATCTAGAGTTTTTCTGAATGAGCCCAGATTAAACAAACCTTGTGTTCAACATTGTTCTGTTGCGCTTTGTCTAAGTGAACCTTTATGAGCCGGCCGCCATCCAGTTTTACGCGGATTCTCTTGCCCACAATTTCACTTGGGAAAACCAGGTCTTCAAGAATGGCATCATGCACTGCAGTGAGTGTACGGCTGAAAAGAAATATTACACATAATTGAAATAGTTGTATACTGCAAATATTTCCATCTTCATTAGGCTACTAGATGCAAAAAGACTAGCCACTTTTGTGGAACCTATTCAAGTTAAACTTTTTCTTTCCATAATATTACACCACTTTTCAATCAATCAATCAATCACTAGTATTTATATACCGCTTTTCAACACAAAGTTCACAAAGCGGTTTACAGACAAATAATAACATTAAAGTTAAATGGCTCCCTGTCCCAAAAGGGCTCACAATCTAAAAGAATGGAGAACACCACCAGCAACAGCCACGAGAAAGACACTGTGCTGGGGTGAAGAGGGACAATTGCTCTCCCCCTGCTAAATATAAGAGGACACCACTTGAAAAAGTGCCTCTTGCCCAGTTAGCAGGGGTTAGCAGGGGTTTCTGTTTTTTGTCACAGAAAAATAGTTTCTCCTTAGGAAATACTTGGATGTTACACAGTAATCAGATGGAACATGTTCACATGTGAATTTAAACAGCTCGTCAGATCAGGGTTTATTTTTTATCAAAGCTCTTCACTTTCTTTGGCCATTCTTTTGAGATATACAATGGGCAAAATATAATGCGGCAAAATGTAATGCACTGTGGTCTTAAAAGAGCACAGCACTGTTTACAGTTCTTAAAAGGGGCTATAGTTTAAAAAACGCGGGTTTAACTTCCAGTGAAGCCAATGGAATCAACTCTTAGGCTTCACTGGGCTAAGGATCAGGCTACAGAACACTCGGTGATTTGCAGGCCTCCCCATCTGAAACCTGTGGGATTTTGTCTCTCAACAGTTCCAAGCTGGGTATATCATTGACTGAATAGTTATCACTCCTTTTCAGCCTTTAACCTGCTTTACTTTCTACAATTATTAAGATGTTGCATTATAGTTCAAAGACAAGACAATTAAAGTGTAATATTCAAATCACACTACATTTGAAAAAAGGTTAGCAACGCCTACTTACTAAAACTGCTGCTCAACACAATCATCAGTCTTGCTTGGGCAATGGAAAAAATGATACCCCCTCCTATTTACGAAGAAACTTACAAGGTAAGTTCAAGCACCAGAACCTTGGAGTCTTCTCCCGCTGTCACAAGTAAGCAATACAAGGAATCACTTTACTTCACAGCTGCTCAAGTAATTCCCTCTTTATTATTTTAACTGCTATAGAAAAAGAGGTGAAGACAGCAGACTCATGTTGTTGCCAAGCATATGTGGGATGTGTCCTGGAAGAACGATACCAGCTAAGGATTCCTAACAAGAACTGTGGGCTTGGCACTCTGGGTATCACGTACCCATATTTTGGTAGAAGTATAACAGCGAGAAAGAAGGGTATCTCAAGACAGCCAATAGGATTTTATAAACTATAGAAAATCCACAGGATAGGTGTTGCTCTCCTGCCACCTGACCCCAGTAGACAAGGATAATCTGCATTAAGAAAAAAAACTACTGAAGGACTAAAACGTCATGACAAAGATATGGCACTATGAAACACCAGCAAATAATTTTAAGTGCAAAATATGGTTGGGTGGACTAGACCAGTTTAAACAGCAGATAGTTCAACCACATGTTCAGGTCTGATCACAGACACGAGAAAATTGAGTTGCGCCTGCCATTTCTGGCTAACAAGAAAATACAAAGCTGCCTTAAACCAACTAGACCATGAGTCCACTGAGCCTACTACTATTTAGTAGTTGGCTGACAGCAGTTCTCCTAGATCTCACAGTCATTCCCAGTTCTTCCCTACTACTCCAAGTCTATTTAAATAGAGATTCTAGAAAGTGTACCAGGGACCACCTACAGGCACAGCATGTGCTCTGAATCACAAGCCCTCCCAGGATTATGGCCTAGCAAGTTAACAGAAAGCCACAAGAAACTGTTGCCATCAAGTATTTCCCTTGCATAATTGAGCATCAACTATTGATGAAATAAAATAATAAGTTATCAAAGTGTAATTAACACAAATATAAGCAAGTCTTTTTACCTCCTGGGACGCTTTTGCTTGTTCTTTGTGCGGCTTTTTCTTGTTGGCTTTGGCAAAATTCTTCTCTATTAACGAAAAAAAGCATAAAGCAAATCAACCTATTTTGTTCTCGTTAGGAAATACAGGGTGACACTTAAGACAATTAGACTGCATTTGTTGCTTGTGACCCACATTTCATACTACGCATGTTTAACTGGAAGTAGGAACTCACATCAAGTGTGTCTGTACATGGGATTACAGCCTCATGCTACAATTTAGCATCACTTTTATGGCCGAGGATCCAAAATACCAGTGAGGCTTACTAACCAAGCATATATCCACCCCCCCATCACAAAGTCCAGAAACTACATTTGGACACTTTAGTAAACAATTTTGCTTCTGGAGGTGTATAGCAAGATGTTCTCTGCCCTTTCACTAACCAGATGCAGCTGGCCTCTGGCCTCCTTTAAGGAAAAGGGCTTATAGGATAGCGTTGCTCCTCAGTTTGACCAAGTCACTGCACATCTTTCTAAAATTTAGATAATCCCTCACCTCTTCAGCAGCAAATGCCCAAAATTATGATTAAATATAGATTCCCTCTCCCCAAAATCCTTTCCCAAAAAACTGGGAAAAGTCTTTCCCCAGCTCCCCTCCATCAAAACACATAGGAATCCCCACCCCAATAATTCCAACTTCCTTGCCAGACAAGATTTTCACTTGTGCAATCTCACAAAGGGTTTCATTTCCATAACAAAACAGCACACAAGTAACTCCTGTTTTCAATACAAGGACAGTGAACACAATCTTTCCCTAAGTAAGGTGTGATGTACGCCCTACATTTTTTTTGTCCAAACTTTCTTCTCCTGAATGGCTCAATTTAGATTCCCACCCCCATTCCCTTCCCTCAGACTTGGGGGTACATGCTAGAGGGACTAGAATGTTCTACACAGAAGCAGGAATGAAAACTGTCCCAAAACTAGGTCTTAAAATCTCATTGCCTGCTTGAGCTCAGTCAACCAATACAATGACTGCAAGGTTAAGCAGGAGAAATGATTCAGCAACAGCAAAGGCTGAAAAGGCAACCTCGCTGATGTGCTAATGAGAAAAATGCCGGCAGTTTACAACAAATAGCAAAAATATTCTCATGGCTGCAGTCTGTTTTTGAATCCTGATGGCCAGGATTAAATTCCTGATCACCATGAAAATCATATGTGTTTACTGCTATTCATAACCAGAAAAGGACTGTCCACCAAAAACACAATATACCTTGCTTTTTCTTAACCCGCTGCAGCAGTTCTCAAACTCCTCAGGAGTTTGAGAAGTGCAGCAAGTCTCCCTTGTGGGGGAGAGGGGAAAGCAGTGCCATGATCCACAGGATCATGCCGCTGCCAAGGAGGAAGGGGGAATTACTTGCAGATGGAAGTGCCAGTCTCCAAAGTATGCAGGGCTGCCCAAGCCTCAGAAAACATTAAAACTGTGATTGCAACTCACTTCATTTTCTATCATGAAACTGGAAGTAGGTCGTAGTTGTGATTTTAATGTTTTCTGAGGCTCGGCGAGTCCTGAGGAGGTGTCCACAGGGCTCCCCACAGCCCTGGAGACCGTTGCTTCCATCTGCAAGTTAACAAAAGCCCCCTTCTTCCTGGGGATCTCCTCGCCGTCTTCCCCTCTTCCCACCCCGTAAATGGGCGCAGGGCTCTCTTGGCAGGGGCTTTGCAATGCCCGAGGCTGAAAAGCTAATACCCAAAGTTTTGTAGAAATTTATGAAAAGATGCCACCCACCTGAGCAATGAACACTACATGCTTTCCACTGAACTTTTTCTCAAGCTCACGAACTAGCCGCACTTGAATCTTCTGGAAAGATTTCAGCTGAGGAACTGGAACGAAGATGATGATTGCTTTTCTGCCACCACCCACTTCAATTTCCTAAGCAAAAACAGACAAACCATTTTGGAGTAATGCAGTTATGCTTTTAAATAAAATTAAGCATTTGCTGCTGCAATACTAATGAAACAAAACAAATGAATTAACTCTACATCAAATCAAATTCTGGCATCCATACAATGCTGGCAAAACATTAACACAACAGCACATGATGCTTAGCACTTAAATAGTCAGCTGGACCATATGTGTCCTGCATGGTTTGTCTCCTCAGCAACCATACATACTGAGAAGTTGTAGGAATATACAGGACACTTCCCCCACTAGCCTTTTCAGCTGAAGGAGGAAAACTTGCTTTCCAACGTTGTGGAATGGGACTGTACATCATTGCCCCTCATGGAGCTAAGCTCCCATATGCCACCTGGGCAGAGCCATGCAAGAGCGACCTCACCGGATGCCCACGTTGGGTTTTCCTTAAGTCTACTAGAATTCATCACCTCTTACTGTTAAGAGATACTAGTAATAGTCAACAGAATGCCAGGGGGGTAATCTAATATTTAACACATTTTTTCATACCATAAAATAACGGTTCTTAAACTCCTTCAGAGGAGTTGGGAACCAGGTAAGTGTTTGTATGGGCAGGAAGAGAGGCAGCAACAGTTCTGCAGATAGTGCCGCAGAGATTGAAGCATTGCCTCTATCAAGGGGCTTTTCTACTTACTTGGGGGGCTGCGCTGGCTTCCTGCAGAGTCCTGGAGGCTCGCAGCCCCCCTATGATCTCCTCTGCAGCTTGTTTACAAAGTCTTTATCTCCCATCTAAAGCTACTTCCAGTTTTCCCAGAAAACCAGAAGTAGTTTTAAATCAGAGGTAAGGGCTTTATAAACAAGCTGCAGAGATCACAGGGGGGCTGCGAGCCTCCAGGACTCTGCAGGAAGCCAGCACGGCCCCCCAAGTAAGTAGAAAAGCCCCTTGGTAGAGGCAATGCTGCAATCTCTGCGGCACTATCTGCAGAACTGTTGCTGCCTCTCTCCCTGCCCATGCAAACACTTACATGCTTCCCAACTCCCCTGTGGAAAAGCTCCCTGGCAGAGGCAGCACTGCAATCTCTGCAATACTGGCACTGCCATCAGAACAGGCCCATTCACCATTTCCGGTTCCCCTGGTGGGTTATGACCCACCAGTTTGGGAACCACTGCTGTAAAACATTATACATCAAGGTCTTTTCAAACATCAGCAACCCAATGGCAACCTGAACTAACAGGAAACATTTTTTCAAGTTACCTTTGCTGCTGTGATGTTCAATTCCCTCAGTTGAGCCTTTAAGTCAGAATTCATCTCCAACTCCAAGAGAGCCTAGAGTTAGAAAAGTAAACAAGCACGTAATTCTGTATCAACAAACCAACTCAAAAATCAAGTAACACCTGCTCTTTGCCACACCAATATCAGAGTCAAATCGCTGATTGTTTTTTTCTGAAATTATGATGGATACACGTCAAGAACTATTATAGATTCAGCAGGTTTGATTCTAGAACAACAGATTCTAGAACTGCTTTGATGTTCACTCAGATGTAAACAGAACCTACAAGAGATTTCCATATAAAAAGTTTTTCGATATAACATAGCTATGAAACAGCTCTTCCCAAGTATAGACACTTTCCCCTTAAGTATAGTCAGCTAGATCATATGTGTCCTGCATGGTTTTTCCCCTCAGCAACCATACATACTGAGAAGTTGTAGGAATATACAGGACGCTTCCCCCACCAGCCTTTTCAGCAGAGGGAGGAAAACTTGCTTTCCAACGTTGTGGAATGGGACTATACATCATTGCCCCTTATGAAGCTAAGCTCCCGTACGCCACCTGGGCAGAGCCATGCAAGAGCCACCTCACCGGATGCCCACGTTGGAAACAAAATCTGATCACTGGAAAACAAATATGCACAACTTATCAAATATTTTGGTTGCAGCCTCCAAACAGCTTCTTTGAAATCACAACTTCGCATATCTGCTCAAGTGACTTGTTACAACAGCATCAATGCAACTGAATGTGAACCTGCAGCACAGCACAAATGTTAGTATATTCCTTCAGACTGGAACCTAAATCTTCAAAACTAACCTTATCTGTAATCCATACAACCCAAATTACAACTGGAAGGGATACCTACCTGGGAGATGCCAGACTCAAATTCATCCGGCTTTTCGCCATTGGGCTTCACAATCTTCGCACTGGAACTAAACATTGTTCTGCACAACAAAGGAAAAAAAACACTATTTCAACATAAATAAAAATGTTTTGCTCCTACCGTAACAGAAACAAATTAGGAAAGGCCAACCAACATTAAAGGCAGAGCGAAATAGGTAAAGTTAAAGGTGAAATAGGAGTTAAAGGCAGTGGGAATTAAAGTTCCAATCCCCACTCAGCTATGAAACTCACTGGCATGCCCCTTGGGCCATAAGAACAGCCCCACTGGATCAGACCAAGGCTCATCTAGTCCAGCTTCCTGTATCTCACAGTGGTCCACCAGATGCCTCAGGGAGCACATAAGACACTTGCATCCTGCTGTCACTCCCCTGCATCTGGCTTTCTGAGTAACATATTAGCCTTACACCCCTACCCCACCCCCAGTGAAGCTACGGGGTTGACTATGGGCTGGGTTTAGCTTTATTAAACACAAGTAACAATTTGTTAAAAACATAAAACCTACTAGACACACTGTCCCTCCCTCATCAGTCTGGGGTAGGCAAAAAAACCCTGGCCTGTCACTCAGCCTAACCTACCTAACTGGGTCACACCATCTTCCCTAGCCCCCCTTTATCCCCACCCTTAGCTCCAAGGATGACACAAAAATTAATATAGGCCATGATCAGACATGGATGCAATGTTATGTCCAACATACCAACAACAGGAAGTCCCTAGCTCTAATCTCAACTCAGTGAAAAGCTCACTGGGTGGTCTCAGGTAAAGCAGTCACTGTCCAAATTTGTAACAGGGATAACAGCAGCACTAGTCTACAGTACAAGGATGTTGTAATAATACAGTTATGACACATTTTGAATATTTATATTGTTTCAGATAACTACAAAAAGCAATACAATAACTGGGATTTCTATTACTCCAGGCCGGGCCACACAAATATGCAAAGACATAACAAGCACAGTTCCAGGTAACACAGCATGCTTATGAAAGGACTCTGGAGCAGCACATGAGACTCCCAGTCTTGGAAACATCATTTCTAGCTTTTAAGAGAGGCCCTTAGGTGCCCCAATACGAGGCAGAAAAGCAGAATATAAATTCAATAATAAAAGTGGCAAACGGTTAGAAAGCAGAGGTGCCACACAGGAAATGTTAATGAAAGGAAAATCATTATGTCTCAGTTCCAGAGAGGTCCCTTCAAGACCCAGCCTGCGTTCAAATATAAGGCACGTGCAAGATGAGGACGCAAAAAGAGTGGCTGACAGCCCCTCCCAATAACTTTGCAGCCTCTACAGACAGCACCCACGCTGGAGCTTCGCTAACCATGTGCTATCAGTGCAGCGAGCACCATTTACTACCCTGCCAAGACTGCTAAAGGGGGAAGGAGGTCCGAATCGCCTCCTGAAAGTTAAACAAGCTGCTATTCCTGTTCACTCCACCGAACTGGTCACCTAGCGAGAACTTAGAGAAGAACCCCCACCACCACCACCACAGCATTATAATGGATACCGAAGAAGAAGAGACAAGCGTGACTTCTACAAGAACGGTGTGCAAGAGAACGGGGGTACACGGCACCCGCCAGAGCCTGAGAAAAGAGCCCCCTCCCGGCTCCAGGCCAAGTCTCCTCTCGCTACATTAGGCCTTCTCCCAGGCGCCCCTTCCCCCCATCAGGATAAAGCTCCTGTTCCCGTCCCGGGGAGCCATCGGGCACTGGGGGATGGCGAATCCAATACATCTCGAGTCACTCGTTCATACAGACAAGGTTTTATCAACTTGATACAATATTACCGGAGTCCACGCCTGAAAACAATTCGCATAGAAGCAGGCCTAGGCCAAATGCACCCACCTCTTTCAGCGCCGGCCTAAGGAAGAGGAAGAACTCTCGCGAGAACACGAGAGATTCGTGCCCGGGAAAGGACGGGATTCCATCCTCCAATCGCCTTGAAGACTAGGCAGGAAGCCCGTATACAGTTCCGCCCTACTGAAGCTCCTGAATGGGTGTAAACTCCGGGCGGAAATGAACCGAATTCCGGTTAATGTAAGAATGTGCTGTGGGAAATCAGGAAAATATGGCATTATCTTCCCTGAACGGAGAGCAGAGCCTTTTTTAGTTGGAAGTCAAATCTATGTATGCCGTTATGTAATTTATAAAAATAAAATTATTTAGCCCTTCTACTAAGTTGGCTCAGCAGCCGTGCAAATAAACATATTTAAATTCAGTAGATTAAGCAAACTCTGCAGCGGGTGATCGCTTTCTTTTTTTCCTTAGCATGCCATCGGAATAAGGAGGCACCCGCCGAAATTAGAATGTCTGAATTGAGACGGTGTTCTGATCTTTCCGTGCCCTGAAAACCAGGAATTTACCTACTGCAACTGGCTAGGAAGGGACCATACTATGGGAGAACATAGGGAGATGTTTAAAAGTTGAAGTTTATCGCCATAATTAATATCAAATGTATATATCTACATATAAATAGCAGCCTAATACAATTTAAAATTGAGAGCCTATTGGACATCTCAGTGACTGGAAAATAGAAAATTATCCCTCAGAATACTGGAGAACTCCATGCAGAATATCATTATGTATGTATATTTTTTTATTCATATTGGAAGGAAGATTAATATGATGATAGATTAATAATAATAATAAATATTAAATGTTTAAACCTCTTATTCTTGATAATTTTCCCATTGTATGCTATCCTGTTGCCATAGGAAAATTCCCGGTTTTCAGGGCATGGAAAGTTCAAGATATGTCATCAATTCAGGCATGGTTCAGGTAATTCTGGCAATTTAGCTGATCTGGCAATGAGGGAAAAATTGGTAGATAAGAATAGAGATAAAATGGAAACACCATATATTACACCACACCAGTTTAGCTTGCTGTTAATACTGGTTTGTTTTTTTTAATTCCACCTTTTTACAATTCATTTTCTTTGTATTTAATGATTTGCTAATCATTATATATTCAATGCCTCTATCTAGAGTTTTAACTTGTGTGTGTATAAGATTGCAGCCAACTCACTTGCATTTATTTATTTACAGAATTTTTATCCTGTCTTTCTCCCCCGGGTAGCCCAATCCTATCCTGCACTGGGACAGGCAGGTTAAGTAGCCTGTGCTGTATCCAGCGCAGGATTGGAGGCTCCATTAGAGCAAATTGGAGTTATGAAACTTATTACCCTGTGTAATACCCCAGCCACCGCAGTGGGGCTTCTCAGCAAAATTGCTGACTCCTGAGGAGATTTTCACTTGTGCACTCAATCTCACAAAGTGTTTCACAGCGCACAAGTAACTCCTGTTTTCAACACAAGGATAGTGAACACAATATTTCCCTAAATAAGGCGTGATGTACGCCCTAGATTTTTGTTCAAACTTCCTTCTCCTGAATAGCTCAATTTAGATTCCCATTTAATTCCCTTCCCTCAGTCTTGGGCGTACATGCTAGAGGGACTAGAATGTTCTACACAGAAGCAGGAATGAAAACTGTCCCACAACTAGGTCTTAAAATGTCTTACAGCACATTTGTGACAGCCTTGAACCGGCACAAGGGCTACAGAGCACTCTGAATTGTGCTGTAAGGGGACCCAAAGCAGCTAACAATTCAAATAATGTACAAAGATAATAAAAACACAATTACAACGTACAATATAATAATTTAAAAACATTCTAACAACCTAAAAACAAATTACATATGCATCACTGATATGTCAGCAGTTGTTAATTGTGCATGTCCAGTATGCAATATCCCCTCACACTACCTGCAAATATATGTTGTCTCAAAACTGGCAGAGCAAGCTAGTGGAAAGGATTTCTGTGTTTACAATTATACCCTCCAGCATTTTCTCCAGTGTATCTGAGCAAGTGCAGCACCAGGTTGCTGAGCACTACCTGTGCTCAGTGTGTGGCCTTCTCAAATGGCACCTATACTAATGTAATGTAACATAGTAAAGCCCCAATGCCCAGGGTAAAGCTGGAATTCCAGATAATCTTTTAAATACTGCATACACACCGCTGCTCACACCAGTCTCAGCTGTTCAGTGTGCAGAACCATTTCTTGGATCAGGTGGTGTTGAGGTACTCTGTGTGCTTTTGGATATCTGTCAGCTGAGCCATAGCATTGGCAGAAATGTCCACACTTGGCCAGTGTAGTTTTTAGTGTCACCAATCAAAAACATTCAATAACAGCTGTCAAGAACATTCCTCACCACTAGGTTCAAACAGCGGGCCAGACATGGGGTGTATTTTGGCCCACTGTCCCTCAGAACTGTTCAAATGTTCATGGCATAACAATGTGTAGCCGTATTCTCCAAAAACTACACTCTGAAACAGAGGTGTGTGCTTGTTGCGGGGTTCCTCCTTTGCCTCTACATCTGAGTCCAGACCCTGAATGCTATGTTTCTCTGTTTCAGCATACCAGCATATACTGTGTATGTCATTTGGGACTGGGCTCTGATCTCTGGGTAGCCCATCTGTGTTCACATACATAAAGCTAAGGCAATGCATATTTGCTAGCACGGTTTACAGTAGTTACATACTCTATGCTCCTTGGTACTGGTGGTGAGGGCATGTTCATGGAGGGCATGCAGGAAGAGGGTGGAGCGAAGGTACAATGAAGGCCATATATGCCACTTCCTCTGCCAGTAAAGTGCAAGGGCATTGAGTGGAGCACCAAATTCACCAACAATGTCCCTCTGCCTGAGAGTGCAATCCTAACCTGGAGTTAGGCTGGCATTGTTAGGTCAGCAAATATGTTTGGACCACTCTTGGAGTCAGAGAGGCCAGCACACAGATGTGCACCATCCTCCCTGACCCAGAGAGTGGTCCAAACACACTTTACGGTAGCCCTTGTGCTGGCCTAACTCCAAGTTAGGATTGTGCTCTGAGCCTCTCTACTGCCTTCCAGGTTGTAATGGCTCCCCGTTTCTGGTTGGTGTTTTTGTAACTGTTGCTGGCTGACAGAAAAATGACTGCCATTTTCTTTGTGTTGAAGTACCATACAACTGTGGGACTGTGATATCATTGCTGGTGGTGGGGACATGCGAGCGTGCAGCGTTTCCTCTTCTTGAGGAGGAACTGATCAAACCGGTGATCCTACCAATACTGAATGGGTATTTATCATTTCCAGGATGGCATGGTCCACAGCTTCACACAGTTTTCAACTGCAGATGCTGGGCTATCAACACATACTAATTGTTTATTAATTAGAATGGTTAATTCTATTTATTAATTTATTAAAATTGTTTATTAATAAGAACTGCCTATTCTTGGCAAATATATGGCCACAAGCAGCATTTGTACTGGAGATAGGGCAATGATGTTTTGCACAGGGGCTGAGGAAGATAGCTAATCTTCATTCATTCACAAATGCAGGGCCAATACTGATGGTGGTGCAGGTTGCACACTGCACCAGGGAGCCATATCTAAGAGAGTGCCATCTGCATAGGAAGGAGAAATGCCAGCAGAACATCACTTCTGGCAGGCAGGATCATTTTCTAAATTGCACAAAGGGACCTTATGAGTTAGGGGACGTCCTGTACAAATGCACGTGTCAAATATTTATTTTCTGAGAGTACAAAATCCACCATGTAATCTGCTGCTCTAGCACCAGGGCACACTTACTTCTTCTAGTCTGCACATCTGCTAGGATTCAAGAGAGACTCGCAGAAAACATTTGAAATTTCGGTATACAGTACATTTTATTTAAAAGGGTTTCAAGGGCTACTCCATCTGCTAAAGAAGAGGAAGAACCATTGATATGGAGAGGGGTCATTCAATGAAAAACCCAGAATTCCAAGTCACTATAGCTATTCTCCCACCCCGCGGTATTCCCTCAGTGGTTCTTCCCACTTTCTTAAAGGCAGGAGCGTTGTAGGCGTCGGCAGTCATTTAGCTTTTGTTGGGGGACTGGAAGGCTTCTGCAAGACAAAGGGAGAGGTGAGTATATGGCGAGAAGCTAAACTGAGAATAATGGAGAAAGGGTTGAGAAAAATGAAGCACTGGGAGGGTGTGTACTTAATCATATTATGCTGGTAGCCCAATCATATCAATTCTGTTTAGAGGATAATCCCTCTGAATTCATAATGGTACTGATGAAGTGGACTAAATAAATTGGTGTTTTCCAAAAAGCGCGTGTGTATTCGATTATGGTCTTGCGGAAACATCTTATGCCTGCCTACTGTGAATTAAGTCTCACAGTGCAATCCTATGCTACTCAGAAGTAAGTCTCATTGTGTTCAATGGGGCTTACTCCCAGGAAAGTGTGTATAGGATTTTAGCCTCATTCGATTCAATTGGGACCTACTCCCAGCTAAGTGTATACAGGATTGCAGCTCATACACTCTTTGAAACAAATGTGACTTCAAGTAGGCATGCATAGGGTGGCGTTTACAGGGCCTCGTGCCGTTCCTAAACTCCTAAATGTGAAAAGGAAGGCGGGATGGCCTACGTACTTGGGCTGGTGGCAAGAAATAAATGTCGGGAAGTGGGGATGTCGTGCGCAGTGACTAGGATAAGCATTTATTAGGTTTAGGCCTGGGTATTGGCTTTGAGGAAGACGCGTGTGGAAGAACGGTACATTTATCCTTTTCCCGCGTTCCAGACACACACAGGACAAGGGCATTGCGCACGCGCGATCGTAAGCACACCTCCCTTCGGCTCTAATATAAGCTAATGATTCTCGCCGAGAGTAAAGGGAACCGGTTTAGCTATTGCGCATGCGCAGTAGTTACTTTCGTTCTCCGAACACCAGTTCCTGACCTACGGCCCTTCTCTCCCGGCTTCCGTTTGGGGCGGCCATTTTCGGGGCAGGAGCTTGAGGGGGAGCGATTATACGATTAAATTTTTGCGCTACCTTGGAATATAAGTCTAGGCCTGTCTGCTCAGAAGTCAACCCCATTTAATTCAACGGGGGTTACTTCCCGGTAAGGGCGCGTGGGGTTGCCGCCGCCTTAGCGTGTTTCTTCGTATGAGTTGCCTCGGGTTCGTTTGAGAATCGGAAGTGTAGCGGTAAACTCCCCCCTACCCGCGATTCCCTCACAGTGACACCGGAAGCCGATGTTTCGCGCCTGCTCAGTACCCGGTACTCGCGGTGGCCGGAAGCGGGTGGAGGGCGGGGCTAGTAGCCGTCATGTTGCGCCAGGTGCTGGCTCCCCTTATTTACCCTTGTTTTGTTCCCAGCAGCGGCGGTGTCGGTAACAGCATCATGTTTTATGCAGTGCGGAAGGGCAGGAATGTTGGCGTGTATCGTTCCTGGTGAGTTTCAGCCCAGCTTGGGAACTGAAGCGTCGCTTGTACAGCAGCAGCAGCAGCAGCAGCCGCCTCTTCCCCCCTCCCGATGCTCCAGGGTTTTGCTTCTTGGGTTGGACTCCTGAGTGCCATTTCTACAGTCCAGCTGCGTTGGGAATTGGATGGGGCTTTAACTCCTGAGGGGATTTGATCTGTTTCTCACATCTGGCTCAAATGCCTCATGTGGCTCCCAAGAGAAAAGTAGAGAAGAGCCTCTATACCATCAGCTAAAATATGCCACTAAGTAGTGAGCAAGGCTTTGAGTTCTTCAGGACTCTTCACATTATCTGTTAAACAAAACAGTGAGGAAGGGGGGAAGCCTTGCTTTTTTTTTCTTGCTTCACAGCTGAATTCTGAAGAACTCGGAAGCCTGCTTGCTACTTTGTAATTGTTTTAGTTCTAATAGAGGTGTTGACCCACATTGCCTTTTGGCTACTTTTTCCCAATGTTATGTCGAGTAAATAGCTCATGATGGTCATAAAATGCAGTTTCTTAAACTGTATACAAATTCAAACCTTAAGGAGAATTGGGGAGAGAGTTTGTGGGGTGTGTGAGAAAAGCAGAATATTAAAAACTTGGAAAATAAAAACATCTCTATTTTTTAAAACAATAGAGTTAGTAGGATAAGGTTTCCATTGCAAATTTGAGATGGCACCAAAGAGTTCATAGAGAAGCAAGTGGCATACTCATAAGAACATAAGAAGAGCCCTGCTGGATCAAGCCAAAGGTTGAGCTTTGTCCAGCTTCCTGTATCTCACAGTGGCCCACCAGGTGCCCCAGGGAGGCATCAGACAACAAGATGCTTGATTCCTGTTGCCACTCCCTTGCACCCGGTACTCTGAAGTAGCCCACCACCTTTGTAAGGAGGTGAACTCAAAACTGTATTACAATCCCTTTAATACTTAGCATTTCAGCACTTCATGAAAAAGGGTGTCCCTTTGTTCCCCTTCAAGTGTGTTTTTTTTCCCCTTGTAGCTTTACCATAAGCATATTTACATGGACATTAAGTTTAGTTAATTCCATTGGAACCTGCTTATGAGAAAATGTGCTTTGGAGAGTAGCCCTACAACATAGTCGAATTTGTATCAATTTGGAAATAAATACATAACCCCATTTGCTACAAGTTTTGGGTTTAACATATAAATAGGGCTGCAGCCTTAGAGCTCACAACTCTGCGGACTGGGTAAAAGCAATTAAATGGAAACTGTTGCTGTGGATGCCTGTGTGCGGCTTTTGTGACTCAAAGAGGCTCAACTGTTTTGGGACTTCCCCTTTCTTATTAAGGTAGTCAGAATTGGAAAGCTGGGTTCAGGTCACTTTTCTGTGAGGTTTTTTCTTCCTAGAATTTCTGTGCAAAGTGTTTTGATACAGGCAATGTATTCCTCAGTTAGTATTGGACTGAAATCTGGCCGTTACCTCAAATGAGGAATAGGAGTGCAATAATCTATGCAATCTTTAACTGATCACAATATTTTTTTATAGGGAGGACTGTAAAGAACAGGTTGACAAATACCAATGTGCCAGCTTCAAGAAATTTAAAAGCGAGGATGATGCTTGGGACTTTGTAAATGGTGGATCAGCAGGTGTATCCTACCATTCTTCAGGTAAACCTCTTAAAACAAAAATGAGGTTTGGTAAAAATGTAAAGGTGGTCTTCAGATTATATGGAATCAGAAATATGATTATATATTAAAATATATGCAGATATGACAAGATTTCTAATATATTTTGTTACTTTCAAAGCAAATGGCTATGCTTTGTTATACAGTAGGTCCAAACAGAAATAGACTGGTTTGCCATATATCCAGAATGAAATGCTCCATTTCCCAGATAGTATAACTAAACCTGGGTCCTTGTGTAATTGTTGGATGGTTGTTGCTCTGAATATTTAAGAGAAAAGGGTGTGGCTGCTTTTCATAAGATGAAACAAATGAACTTACAGTATGCATTGAAAATAGCCACTGAAAAGTTATATTTAAAAGAATGGAAGGTTGTGCCTTTTGAAGATAAGACCATACTCTTGCTATATGTGAACTGGTCTGAAACCTCTAAAACAGCACTAGGTTATTTCTATGTGTAATCTTTTCCCCTTAGTTTAATGCATGTTTGCTTTTCTCCAATTTAAAATTACTTTCTGTGTTTATTACTATATTGCAGTACAAATGTAATAGAAAGTGAGTGTTATTGAGATAGATCTTCATGTCAAATATGGCAGTAGATTTGGAAGCCCTTGATGCTAAAGTGAATGTCCAAATCTAGTTGCTAGCAGAGCAAATGCAGATCTACTTAAACTAGTCACAGCCTGTAGTGTATACCCAATGCAGTGCAAGACCTATCCTATTAGTAATTTAGGGCCCAATCCTATCCAGTGCTGATGCAGCTGCAATGCAGCCCTGAGGTAAGGGAACAATGTTCCCTTACTTTGAGGAAAACCCATGACTGTACCCCCACGGCAGGATGCAATGTGCATCCTATTGGCATGGCTGCAACCGTGCTAGAAAATTGGCTAGGATTAGGCCCTTAGCAATACAGACCAAAAGATTCTCCGACTTTCTAAACAATTGATTATGCATACTACAGTTGTAACATACTTGGTGTTTTCCCAAGGTGTCAGTGATGTGGCTGAGGAAAGACAAAGCAATAATACTTACCTGGGTAACGAGGGTTCATCTTGGTCATATCGTAGCTCATATAAGAGACCACATGAACAGTCCTTGGAAAACCAATCTGCCCGAAAGCATGTAAAGTACAATGAAATGCCTTATGCATCTTCACAGAGAGGGAATGACTTCTCATACATGGGTAAGTGTTTTTGATACTAATGCAGGTTTCTGAGTATTTAAATTGTTCTTTATGTGGATTTACTCTAATAATCAGGGATTTTATAATCTTCATTCTTGGAGGAGAGTTTGATGGAAGAATTTATTTAACTCTAGAATTAAATATTCTCCCTAGAATCAAACTTCATTTTCATTAAAATTCTGATCATGGACAAAACTTGATAAAATTAGTTTGTCTAGAAGGCCATTTCCTATATTGCTGAGAAATTACAAGAAATGTATGCAACTTTGAAAGAACCAAGTATATGCCAAAAACAATTAAATTTTAATAGAGGAAGCATCCCTGAATAAGAATTGGGAAATTTAAATGAGTTGATATGCTACTCTTTAAAAACAACTTTCATTTTAGGAGAACATGTGGTGGTTTATACTGATGGTTGTTGCTCAGGAAATGGACGACATAAAGCACGTGCTGGAACAGGTGTTTATTGGGGACCTAATAATCCTTTGTAAGTATTGTTCAATTAGGGTTTTAAAAGCCTGTTTGTGCTTTGCAGTGAGTGATTGCAGGTTCTTAACCTGGTCTACTTGGCTCCATTAATCTGGTCCCAACAAGATAACCTTGTTGGGTAAGCTCAACAGCACCAGCAAACCAGAGACTCAAGAAGAGATTGCTGGACATAGGGGCGATAGATAAAACAAGGGTGATATTGAACTGAACTTGTTTCAACAAGTTTTTATATTTGACTATTGAAAATGGAGAGTATTTTCCATTCTCATGACAATGAAATGAGGCAAATTCTGAGCATCAGTGAATTTCAAGGATCTATATGTGATGTGGGCAGGACAGCTCATTGCAAGTTCCTTCCCTTTGCTTTCAAAAGACAGTACATTCAGAACTCAGCAAAATCTTGGTGACAGTAAGTGCATACTACTTGTTCATTACACCTACCTATAAATCTATGATAGACTTATGGAGCGTATATGAGAGGGTGGATATTGGATGAAACATGGAGGAATGTAGCAACCTCTATTTCTCTGGGTTCATAATCTAGTTGTAATAAAAGCCACCCAGTTCGCTTCCACAGGTTGCAATTATATGTTTTATCTAAAGAGATGTTTGCTGAGAGTGCCTGTTGTGCATGTACATATTGTTCAGATCTGCCAACTTGGCTCATCTTGTATGGCTCTAGTGCAAGACATACTAAGGCAGTGACGGCGAACCTCTAACACGCGTGTCAGTGGTGACACTCCACTACATTTTGGGTGACATGCCTGCGTTTTAGCGCAGTTTTGCTGACTGCAATAGCCAGCGTTTGCCTCTCCTACAAATTACTCCAAAAAAGACATTGCGACTTCAGGCTTCCCCAAGGCAGCCAGAGTGCACTTGAGAGGAAGATGAGCAGTGCTCGGTGCAGTCCGCTCTGGGGGCCTTTTGCTTCTGGCCTCCTTTCTCCCATTCACTCCTATAGCTCTCTTGCATGCCAAGGACTACCATTCCCAGAAACCTCTGCTGAGTTCTCACATCTGCTGCAACCAGCATGCTCTCACTTGCGGGGCTCCAGCTTCCATGCAGCCTTGCACCCACCTCGCTTGCCCTACTCACTCCCTCGCAGTAACCACGGAGAGGGGGGATGAGTGGAGGTTTGGCCTGGTAGTGGAGAGAATGCCCACCCCAGTCCCTTGCTTAACCAACAGTGCTCCCTCCCCCATATCTACTGTTGCTGCTGCTCCATTCCCTGGCAGGAGGTTCCATTGGGTAGGGGTGTGTGTGGTCACTGCTGAAGAAGCAGCAGGAGGAAAAGCTGCCACTTTGCCTTGATTTCATGACAAGTGAGGAACTGTTCCTAAGCCCAGGACTGGACAATAGAGGTTCTCCCCAAAAAAGCTTTTATTCCCTGCCAGAAATTCCCCAGCCCCTAGTTCAGCCTCTTCAAAATTAATTTAATACTTTCCCCCACATTCCCCATTTTCTAGCATTATTTTTAACCTGTTCTTCTTCCAAGGAGCTCAGTATTTAACCATGCAGTCCTAGGAATGTTTAGTTCAGAGAAAGCACACATGTATTCCAAAGGACTTACTCCTCAGTAAGTCTGTTCAGGATTATAGATGGAAGTCCTGAGCACTCTTGGAAAGGCCCTGATACTACAAGATGTAAGCCCCATTGAACACAGAGGGACTTGCCAGCCTGCAAATCTATCCACACTTCTGTGGGAGTAAGCCCCATTGGCTATAATGAGGCTTACTTCAGAGTAGACTTGCATAGAATTGGACTGCCAGTGAACAGACATGACATTGGCCTCGCAACAACCCTGTGAAGTAGGTTGGTAAGTTGAGGGTGTGTGTGTGTGAGATAAGAGACACACCAGCAAATTCAAGTTAGGCGTTTTCTGATATATTTTTTTGACACACCAAGCCCAAAAGGTTTGCCATCACTGTACTAAGGGGAAGATTTGTGTGAACCAAATGTAATTGGGAATGGCATAGTAAGCTTGTGAGCTGTGGGGGTGAGCATGCTACAAGAATTAGAGTAGCTAAAGGATCATGGACCCTTTACGAGGGTAGCCTTTTTAGCCTATCAGCATTTTCACAACAAATCTGAAGGATCTCGTAAAATGACTTGTGCAAATATAAAGTTGTTGTAAGCAGGGAAGATCTAGCAGCACAGTACTTGTCTAGTCCTCTATTGAAATGACAGGACTAGGGGTGGATAGTAAGGAATCCACAACTTGCTGCTTGTTCCAGTCTGTTTATGAAGCAAAGTGCCTCTTGTGCTAGCTCCTTTGTCCATCAGAGTGAAGAACATAAATACAAAATGTTCATTGTGCATGTTTTACTGTACTTGATACTGGTATAAAAACAGGCCAATGATCAGTCCTATCTTGCAGATCAGTTTTTTCTAGGCATCTGGATCGATCAAGATCCTTTAATGCTATCAAATAAAAGCTTTGCTTCACAACCCTAATTCAAACTTGTCAGTAAATTGTAAATGAATTATTTCAGGGTGGTGGGTAGACAATAGCTTCACATTTCAAGGTTTCTGCAACCCTGTGGATTGCAAAATGTACAATAGGAAAACCTGCCATTTGGGGGCATGTTACAGACACAAGTTGTGGGCAGAAGCCTTTCAAGATATTGCATATTTTTCATAATGCTGTGATGTACTACTTTGAATAATTCGTAAAATTAAATCGCTGTTCTTTGGCTAAGAGATACAGTGTGCTGTGACAGCTGTTTTAAATCATAATATCCAACTTGATATTTATGTAATGGTGGTGGGCGGTTTGTTTTATTTCCAGTGTTGCAAATATAGTTTAGTATTTAATCAAATGCTTCCAATCATGAGTGTATTTTGTGTGTGTGTTTTCAGAAATAGTAGTGAGAGACTTCCGGGACGGCAGACTAATCAGAGAGCTGAAATACAGGTAAGTTGGAAAGCCTCAACACACATTTGGAGAAACTAGCACCATAATTCTTGGTGGGGAAAACGTACTTGCCTTTGCTCAGTTGGTGGAGGTGAACAGTTATACAGTCAGGATGCAAACCTTTGGCTGGTCAAAGCCATTCTAAGAGAGGGCTATGTAAACAACACACAGGAATGTGGAATATTTCAAAGGAGCTACCTAGTAGTTTGAGCTTTGAGAATCCAAAGAACCAATTGAAAACAGTTTGTAAATTCAAAACAAGAGGCATCATAATAGATGACATACAGAAACATTAACTAGTGATTCAGAGTAGGAACACCACTTAAAAATGGTGGTCAAGTACTTACTGTTTTCTCTAGTGTAGTTTACTTATGTCTGATGCTATTAATCCAGGAAATGAATTTCTAAAATTGAAATCAATATCATTCAAGTTCTTTTCTTCTGAGGTGTATTTTAACTATTTTCTTCAGGCAGCCTGCAAAGCAATAGAGCAAGCAAAGAGTCAAAATATCAACAAACTGGCAATCTATACTGACAGCAAGTTCACCATTAATGGTAAGTAGTTCTGTTGGGAAATGAGATATAAGAAATAGTTTTTATAAACGATAGAGGTCATACATGTAACGAAAGTGCATTCTGAATTCTTAGCAGATGCTTCCCACAAGCCTTAAAATATTTCTTTTTGTAACTGAATGTCTAAAACTGGCATCTCCCTTGCATTATTAGAGTGCTTCCACATACACATGGAGGGAGAAGATACTTCGTCCAATACTTAGGAAGGAAAAAAAGCATGTTTGTGTAGGGTGGAGCTGTGGGGAAGGGCTCCACACTGGGCACCCTCCACTGGTCCAAGAATTTGATGTGCTCTTGAATCTGTCCACAGGGAGGCAGGTTCTTGTGAAGAAAGACACAGCTGGTAGTAGGGCAGGAGGCACCTTCCACTTTTCTCTCTGCAGCCTGTCTTTGTATCTGCCTCCATAGTTGGCAGAGGTGAATTCTGGGATTACCTTGCGGAGTGAGAAAGTACACCTTAAAAAACCCAGAAAGGGAGTGGTTGAAGCAGACGGTACAGCCCAGACTTTTAATGAAGAAGCTTAGTAATATGTGACCAGCTTTAACTAAAATATTAAGGGTACACTGTACATTTCAGGGGTGTTTTTGCTTTCACATAAATTCTGCATCACATAGCTTGCTTATAAACAAGCACCTGAATGTGTTTAAATGTTGGCTTAATCAACAAATAAATGTTACTTAGCGGAGACTATGGTTCCCTGAGTTATGGACATCAAGTTATGAACTATTGTATTAGTGCTTTTTGCCAGCACAGTATGTGGTGCAGGTACAATAGCACTGGGCCATCAAAAGACAGATATTTTGAGCTACAAATGTTTTGTCTTCCAGAATTGAACTGGTATTTATGTCGGGAACTTGGTACACTGTGTCCAGAATAGAATTGGGGGCAGAAAACACTACTCCAGCTATTGTTTTGGCCCCTTTATTTGGCTACTGCAGGCTAGTCACAAGACTTGCCAGCTTTTGTTTTCTGTTTGGATATATCTTTCACCTTGCCTGCATTCAGTCCCAGTCCATGGGGTGACACTGAATAAGCACTGAAATGGTCCAAATTGTTAAATAGATAGAAGCCCAGAAAATAAAATGGGCATCAAGGTATGCCTGAAGTGGAAATAAGATTTTCTTCTAAAAACAGTTGAGTGATTTAGGGCACAATCCTGGAGTGCCAACAGGCCAGCGTATGTTCCCTGTGCCAACCTAAGAGTGTCACAAACATGCTGTAAAGCACATCTGTGCCACTCCAGGAGGCACCTGGGCTGGCAAAGGCAGTTGCAGATGCCAAATCTGTTCTCTATGCCAGCCTGGTAAGTGGGGCTTGTGCCAGCCAAGTTCAATCAGTACTTTTGGGGAGGGGAGCTTTTCAGGGGTGTGGGGAGGACAGAGGGTGGGCTGGCCAGGGTGTGGTGGAGACAGGTCTGACACTAGTGTCAGAGCCTAACCCCTGCCCCCGCCTCAGTCACCCTTGCATGGGCTGCTCAGAGCTGTGCCAGTAATTTTGCTGGCACAGCTATGAATAGCCCTTCTGCGGCTGCTGATGTGGATCTATATCCAGGTTGTTTTGAGGAATTGCATTGTCTTCAGTTGGTTATCACCATCTGGGCCAGATGTGGGTCTTTGCTCAAAATGCTTTCCAGTGAATCCGTACTGCAGGCAAGATCAGTTATAAACTGAGAATGATTTAAATATAGAAGACTTGATTCTCTGGTACAAATTCAGTACAGACCTCATGCAGATTGAATATGTACATGGTAAGAGTGGGAAGCAAATGTATTAAAGAAAAATTAAATGTCAAAATTGAAACACCTTGGATTTACCAAGCGGTTTGCCTTTTGTAACAACTCAGCTGGATGACATTTTATAGATGTGGTAGAATTGGAAGAATTTTAGCAGAGTCATTCAAAAAGATTTGGTGTTGCAGATGGACTTCTATGGCTTTAAAATGAATCACTTTTTCTTATATAGGTATAACAAACTGGGTTGAAAATTGGAAGACTAACGGTTGGAAAACCAGTACAAAAAAAGATGTAATAAATAAAGAGGACTTTCAAAGGCTTTCTGAGCTTTCAGAAGGCATGGACATCCAGTGGGTATGTGATTTAAAGCTGCTAGTTAAAACACAGCTCTTTGGAACTTTAAAAATCATGGAAATGTACAAGTTGTTAAGCAGATTGGCTCTTTAAGTAAGTGTGATTTTTGCTTTCCCGTTCTGGAGTATTCCCCTCTTTCTCTGCAGGCCTCCTGTGCAGCATTCCATGGTACTGCCAGGGGTCCCCCACACATTTGGCAGTGACCTTTGGTGGGGTCTTTGATAGGCAGAAATAGGAAAATGGGCTTTTGTGAACCCAGTTTCTGTGAGCACTATGCTCTGGATGCTACCCTAAGGGAAATATATGGGCCAGGAAGCAAGGGTGTTCTTTGGAAGAAAACTGACCCAGATTTCTCAATAGTAGATGGACAAAACTTGACTCTCTAACTCCTGGTAAACTGTTTGAAAAAGGTAGAATGAAACTGTCTTGTGACTTTCAAACAAGAACTGGAAACTCATTCTGCATCTTTTTTTAAATGATACAAAATTGTGTGGCTACTTTAATGTTGTCCTTTTTGGCACTTTGGTCTGAAAGCAATGCCAGAAAGGAGAGGACGCTGCTGACAGAGGTCTCACTGAATGCACTGCTGTAGGCTTGTAGTAATTGCTTTGGGTTTTTTGTCCACAGATGCATGTTCCAGGTCACTCTGGCTTTGCAGGAAATGAAGCAGCTGATCATCTAGCAAGAGAAGGAGCTGGAAAACCTCAGTGTTAGCGTTGCATAATTAGGAAGTCGGATTGTTCTGTGGCACTGATGAGAGTAGTTAATTTCTACCCAGCTGCTTTGGTGTTCCTAAGTTTGATCTGGATATGTATGTCTTTCCAAAGATCTGTTTTCAAAAAAATGGTTAAAAGAAAGAATTCCAGTTCTGTCACTTAATATGTATCATCTTTTTATGCAGCACTTTGCCAGAGTATCTCTTCTGTTTCATAGTTTTGCATCCTGCAATTGAGTGTTCGAAGAGTTAAACTTTATAAAGTGAGCAAAGGAAAACGTTTCAAAATAGATGAATGGGGGAAGAGTTTACTGGAAAACAGTATTTTCCTCCATTGAGAGTTATCAGTTTCCTCCATCTGAAATAAAGTTTTAGTTTTATATTTAGTGTCTGTGGAATTGAACTACATTTTGTAAGCTTAAAAAGCAAAAGTTTTGCTCAATCATATATCAAAGACAAAGTATCAATCTGTAACAAACAATACATATGCTAAACCTTCATATTCCTTTGATGCGTGGTTAGTCCAGCTGTGTGTTTTGGTTCTGATCATAAGAATTCAGTGGTTTCCACTCTTGCTGCCTGCAGTACAGAAATGTCCAATGCATTTCTAATTCACTGTTGAGCTGGCATGGCCATTCCCATGGTGGCGCAGAGTTACAAATGCCAGCTGGGCTGGCTTGCAGGCCTGTGCCAGATCTCATTGTGGTGGAGGTGGCAGGAGGTTTTGTAGCTGGGGATGCGGGGAGCATTGGGCCTATATCCTAACCCCTCTTCCTGGGCCAGGCAATGTCGTGGTTAGGCAAACCAAGCATTTGTTGCCGAGTTCCCGGAGCCGTCCGCAGCACCAGCTGGAGCAAAGACACAGCTGTATCCAACAATGGAATCATGCAGATAGGCGTACCCTGATTGGAGGTATACCCGTACTTAAGTAGAGAGCGCCGATACTGTGTGTGTGGGTGTGTGTTATGGTGTGTGTATCATTGACTAGTCCTTTTGTTTTGTAAGAATAATAAAAGCCTCTGGAAGGCGCCTCCGTCTGCTGTGCCGTGCTTGCCTGTTTTCACGCTGTCCGGCTGCAGCGTTTTCCGTTTCCTACCTCTGCAGAATGGCCTCACCTCCATTCTAAAACCTGACAGGCAACCCTACATGGGCTTCCTGGATTTGTGGCAACTATATAGCTGCCATGGATCTGAGAAGCACAGTAAGGGTGGCGGGAGCTATATCTGGGGTAAGGGGGAAAAGGCCCTTAAGATTGGGCTGTTGGGCTTTGGTATTGGATTGCTCAAAAAAAGCTTTGACCAAATATTAAGCATTAGAACAAAAGCAATTCTTTAAGAACATAAGAAGAGCCCTGCTGGATCAGGCCAAAGGCCCATCTAGTCCAGCTTCCTGTATCTCACAGCTGCCCACCAGGTGTCCTAGGGAGGCATGAGACAGCAAGATGCTTGCATCCTGTTGCCACTCCCTTGCACCCGGTACTCTGAAGTAGCCTATTTAACTACTAATGTAAGGAGGTTGCACAATCCATTATGGCCTATAGCCCACGATGGACTTTTCCAGAAATCTGTCCAATCCCCTCTTAAAGGCATCTAGAGCAGATGCCATCACCACCTCCTGTGGCAAAGAGTTCCACAGATTAACTACCTGCTGGGTAAAAAGTACTTCCTTTAATTCTCCCAACCCTCAATTTTAGCAGATGCCCCCTGTTCTGGTGTTTTGAGAGAGGGAGAAGAACATCCCTCTATCGACTCATAAGCTGGATATGTTAACTGTAAAACTGGAATTTCATACCTGAGAATTCCTGTTCTGGGAAGAGGAAGGGGTCATTCCACCCACCTCTTCACCAGCCTCTGTGTCGTCGTCTTCTGGGCTATAGCTACTTGTTGGGAGATAGCCTGGGATTTGAGGGATTTCCAGCAAAGGCAGCCTCTGGGCAACAGGCTGCCAGTATGAATTTATCTGTGTTGACTTGTTTTAACTTATTAAGTTTGTAGTTATTCTTCATGTGATTCCACTTTTAATGGCACCTGGTTTGGTGCAATGGGATCACGGAGGTGTTTTATTAAACATTGTTAAAGTAGATTTCTATAAATGAATGATTTCACTGAGCAGTTCTTTAATTTGTAGCATCGTCATTGTACAACTGCAAAATTCTTTTAAAAGATGGAAATTTAAACACACCAACAGCTATAGCAAATTCTTAAACAAGTCATTTTCAAAGGCACCTGTGCTAAATTGGCAGCAACATCCGCATTGGCTTTAACTGGTAAGCAGTCTTGCTTACTGCTGCAGAACTAAGGCAAAAGCAGCTCTCCCTTTTACCCCTGCAATGAACCACCACTTACACAAAGGCATTCTTGGGTTATGCAATTTTTGACTGTAGTCAAATAACTGACTAGTTGACAGATTTGACTATCAATTAACAATCCTGTCATTTTTACCATAATAAGTACAGTTGTTCCTCGTCTTAGGCACTATTGACTTACATGAATTTAACTACAAGCACTTAGCAAGCAAAATATGCATGTGGAGAAAAGCAGCTTGAATAGTGAAGGTGATGCAACTTACCAAATACATACCTGAGAACAAAGAATGAAGTTGCTGTTCCCTCATCAGTCAGTTCCTGCCTCCCTCTTGTAATTTTTTTAGAAACTTTCTATCGACTGTAAAGGCTCTTAAGTAATTTTGAGTACATGCAGTTTTAGCTTTATACACCAACTGGAACATAACCCTCACATAAGACAAGCAATTACTCAATTTTTTGATACTGTCTGAACATGTGTTGGAACAAAATACAGGCATGTCCTGGTAACTGCTAGGGTTCCATTCTGGACCCCCCCCTCCAGATACCTGAAAGATAGGGGAACATCAGTGGTTTTGCTGCAACAAGGTAAAAAAGAAATTGGTTTAAAGTTCCCCTGTCTTTTTAATTGGCATCCCAGTATCCATTGGTACCCGTGGATACCACCAGGGCATGGCTGTACTTACAATGACCCTTGAAGAAACCAAACTGATCAGTATTCTATGTTTACTTATCTATAGTGTACATAGTTTGTTTATGCCTGGGAGCAGAAAAATATCCCATAATCAAATGATTGTTTTCCAAGTGGGTGCTCTATCAAATACTATAGAATCTTATATTTTAATTGTAGAAGGCAGTTTTCACATTAGGGCAGGAGTTTCTGCCACTCAGGAAACTGTACATGATTTTCTTGCATGTAACTTCCATACATTTTACCTTTTGAAGTAGCAAAACGTAGGGTAGAAATTCTAAGGTCAGTTATCCCTTGGCATTTGCTGAAGGGGGGTAATTGTGATTCTATTAAACTTAGCCTCATAATTAGATGCTGCACTAAACATGTAATGTGCCCCTATATATTTCTGCACATTCTAGCACATGACAGTATTTTAGCCAAATAAAACAAGCATGGAGAAAATATTTTTAAAATCTTGAATGTTGTGAGCCACAACTCATTAGTCATGCTTATCTAAAATGGATGCAACTTTAGTTGTGGAGAGGGGCACATACGAGTCTTAGAGGTTTGAGCTTGCCCGCCTGGGTGCCCTGTGGTTTGACTTTGCTGGTGTTCTGGTTCTCGAAAAATACTGTCTTTTCAGATCCCCCTTCATCCATCAGGTTGTGTAGAGCTAGTGATTGTTCTCTCCTTGAACTTACAAGGCAGAAGTCATTTGCTGATCTCTGTGGGAGGTGATGGCTCAGAATACACAGCAGATGTTTGCTTCAATCACTGTTTTCTCTCCTAGAGCTTTTCCCGTTATGCTGAGGTTATTGCTTATTTTACCAAGAGGAGGAGATGTTGCCTTTAAAGAACGTGGGGGCCAGGTGTGATACTACTGGTAATGGAATACTATGACTAAACTTGTTTCTGACACTTTGCAGGATGGGATTATTTTCTTGCAAAATACTTTCACAAAGGGCTTGCTTTTCCCCTGCACTTCATATGCTTTAATTCTATTGGTTGGGGTGTGTGATGAAGGACCTTATTAGACTCCCTAGAGTTCCTGCATTTCTGCTTACTATTGCAGAAGGCATGCTGTCCTTCCTCCAGAGCTTAAATGTTTTTCCTTCCTTAGGAACCTGACTAACTGGCAGTGGTCAAATGAACTGGACCGTGTTTTGAAAGGGTGACTGAGCATTTCTTAAGCAGTGCTCAGTCACCCTTTCAAAACATGGTCCAGATAGGTTAGACAGGTTCCTAAGAAAGGAAAAACATTTAAGCTCTGGAGGAAGGACAGCATGCCCTCTTCTCATATAGGAAAATTCTTCCTAAGGAATCATTAGAAGCTGAAAGAGGCAAAAACTCTTGCACTGCCACCTCCCTGGCTTCTCAGCTTCCCTCTTCCTGGGCTAGTTAAGGTTGAGCTACAGCACTCTCTAGCTCCTATTTCCCCTGTTAGCTCTATTCAATCACCATTATCAGCCTTCCATTCTTCTGTCCCAAGAAATTCACATTTGCTATGGGGGGGGGGAGGAGGAAGAGTGGAAAGCTATTTTGTTTCTACATAAGCCAACTATCATTTAAATGATTTGATTAATTTCTGTGTGTGCCTTAAGTCCTAATCAAATTCTGTCTGATGGTGAAAAGCCATTACATCTGATGGCTTCTCATTCAAAGAAAGTAGCCTTTCTCTTCTTTCTCCAAAAAATTGGTTCCACTTGACCATAAAGGGAGTAGCGGTCTCTTGCTCGTGGACAGTTTTCTTGTTAGACCCATCAGTGGAACATTCATGGTTTAGGATCTTTTGCCATTGGCAAAAGGTGATTTTAAATTTACCATAAGAAAATGCTGGAATATTACATACGGTACAGAATTACTTGACACAAATCTGTAGATCAAATCAATGTGTCTAGGATTGGGCTGCATATGTCAAAGTGAATGGAAAAATAGTATAGCCCATCAGATTGTTTTTGGCTCTAAAAATTTGCATATTGCTGCAGACTTTGTATACTGTATATTTACAAGTAGCAATAAGGCTGCCCAAATTGAAGGAAGGCTCTCCAACTCTATGGTACAATTCCACCATAGTCTTTAAATAAAGGGAAATTATACAAGGGCTGGGCAAATTTAACCCCCTGTGAGTGTGGAAAATACTGGTAAGTGCTGGAAATAATGAGGTGTAATGTACATATTTGGATTTTCTTGGTGCATATTTCCTATCTTAGACAGCTAGACACCAATTCATCACAAAGATACACAGTAATGGTGTTCAAATTGGATTTACAACCAGTGTTGATAGACCCCCTCAAGGAAAATACATGTGACTATTTAAAAAACACCCCTAATCTAGCATATATGTGTTGTATGTTAATTACTTGCTGATGGAAACACCCTAAACTGCTTAAACTAGAGTGCTGGATTTATAAGTGATCAGGTCATTTTATGATACTATATGCATCCCAAAAGATGTGAGTTAAACAGGGACAAGAGATGGAGATATAAGAGATAGGTGGTCTCTGATACGGCAACCTGGACAATATATCACCTAATCATATACAAGCATGCGTCTATATGAGAAACACAAGCAAACAGTGTATCTAGCTGTTAGACAACGATATCTTAATTCTTTGTGATAGCATTAAAGGATTAGATAGGATAAGAGTTAATACCTGTACTGCGAGATTTTGTTCAATAGTTTTATATAGCTACATACCTTGCACTATATGACATTTTAAAAGTGGAAATATATAGATGACCATATGTGGTCCAGTATAATAAAATTGCTTTCAAAAGTTTTTGCCCTATGGATGCTGCAGTGTAAATAAAACATGACAGATTGTTCCAGCTACAAGTAGACCCCTAAAACAATGAGTCCAACCTTGACCCCTAAATAATGCTCCCCCCAAAATCTTAGTTGAAAATGATCACTCCTGCACTACTTAACTTTCTGTACCTGACCTTATGAGACCTGCAAATCAGGTGGCCTAATGCTGACAGTTCTGCCTCAGCTGCTCCAACCAGACTTCTAGCTTGAACTAAAAGATTTAAGAAAGTTCCATTACTTGCACCTTTAGAGCGCATTTTCTCTGCCTATCTGTCTTTTTCAGACAGCCTTCTGGCCTGCTTAGCTTAGAAGAAATTCCTTCAGTTTTGCCTAGAGGGACTAAGGGGGTATTGCGAGGAGGCTTCTGACTCAGAATTGATTTGCTCAAGCGTTTCGTGAGGTGTGTTTCTAGCAGTCCAGGGAGCTGGAGAAAATGCAGGCCTGGAGGCATCCACAGGAGCAGACAGTTTAGAAAAATCCTGCTGATCGCTTCTGATCCTGCCCTGTGTCAGTTTTGGATACACCAGCAAAATAGAAATCATTTGATACGTGGCAAGCTGTGCGCGGCATATGCTTGGAAATCCACAAACGAGAGGGGAGCTGAATTAAAAATAATTGAGGAAAAAAACCCACCAAGATGCAACATTTGGTGTTTCCACGGGCTCCTGCTGTGAGCAGTGTCTGCCTGGAATATAATGTTCAAGGAGATATGTGTCTATATAGATTGAGCCTTCAGCACAATGCATTCTCGGGGTCCTGCACAGCCTGGCAACCCCATTCTCCTGCTAGGTGAAAAGCAATCACACACACACATCCCCAATGTTTCCCCTCTGCAAGCGGGTCCCAACTGATGACAGCTTTCCACTTGATCGCTTATGTGGCAGCAGAATAAAACTAAGAATGGAGAGCATGAGAGCACGACTGCAGTGAAGCTGTAATACCTGATCTTTGTCCTCTGGCATCAGAAATGCAGCGCATGTCTCTCTTGGCCTGATTTCCAGCTTTCTAGTTTCACTCTAGAAGCCAGTAGCCTAGCATTACCAATGGCAAAGCTCAGTCCCTGATGAGGAGGAAAAAATGGAAACAAACATTACAGCTGCAATTCTGTGTATGCTCCCTGGAAGTAAGCCCCATTTACCAAAATAGGACCATTAAACAGGCTCAGAATTGGGCTGCGTGTCAAACGCTTTCCTAACACTATTTTGAAAGTGTATTTACAATTGAAACCTGCACCATTATGGAGGAATGCTCAGGTGAGTCTAATAAAACAATTGCCCTTTGCTGTAATAGATGGATTGAAATAATATACGTAGTAGCTCTGAATAAGGGTGCAGGCACAGGCCAAGACAGAACCTTCTGGCGCTTGTAGTGAAAGGTATTCATCCCCACAACTAACATTTGGCTCCAAGCACCCTACACAAAGGGCAGCATGAGAGTGTCATGTGCACACCCTTCCAGCTGCAACAGAGGCAAAACAAAAGTACACTATGGCAGCAGAGAGTGGGGGCAATTTTGTGAGTGCACTGAGACCCAACTGAAGAATATCAGTTGCCTTTTCCAATTAGAAATAATACTGTGGCTGCATTTGCTGACACTATATCACCTACCTATTACACTTTAAAAGCATTTAATAAAAATGAGTACTTCATATTAAGAACTTGGAATAAAAACATCACATCACTTTCTGCCTTTCAAACACGAAATTAAAAACAACACCGAGCATCCCCTAAGAATGAGCACAAACATGGAAGGAATTCTTAGCTCACCCACTTGTGACAAAGGGAAACAGATGTAACCCAACATGACAGAGTTATGGAGGACACTCTAAGACCACCACCACCCTCATGTGACTAATAAATGTATTTGTCCCCTAAAATCCACAGTCATGAAGAGGTAAAAATTAGAGCTCTGCAAATATCTGATGAATTGAGAGGTTTGGGAAGAACATAGGTCAACCTATATCCTGATTCACAAGAAATGCAGAGATCATTCTGGGCAGGAATTCAGCGCTAAAAAAATTGTATTAAAAATGCCAGCCAGCCACTTGTTCGAATGCCTTTCTAAAAAGCAAGGTATTGAGGCCCCACCAAAAGGTCTCAAGAGAGGGAGCAGTTCTTAATTCAAGGGGAAGGGCATTCCATAAATGGGGTCCCCCCCCCCCGATGACCTAAGAGGATGGGTAGGATTATATGGAAGAAGGTGTTCCCTCAAGTATCCTGGACCCAAGCCGTAAAGGGCTTTAAAAGTAAAGACTAGCACTTTGAATTCAGCCTGGAAACAAACTGGCAGCCAGCGTAGTCACAGAAGCAATGGCCTGACTGTAAAAGCAGTTACTGACCTCATTTTTTTCCCTTGAGACCTTTTCCTCAGGACAGGAAATGCAGGTCATGCTGGGAATTCCCTGCATGTCTTGCACACTGTTTTGCATGGGATAAGGAATTAGAGAAGGAGAGTAATGTGACTCTGGGTGTGATGGACTGAAAGGAGGCTGTGGTGGCAGATTGGGGGTAAAAGGGCAGCCTAGGTCTGCAGCCCTCCCACCACCTGCCCCTCAATGTGAGCCGACTCCTTCACATCATGGGTGGGCTGGCCCTGCTTCCGTGCTTTACCACAATTCAGGGGAGCATCAGATACACCTGCAACATCAGCCCCTAAAGAAGCAACAGAATAAAAGGACTTCTTAAAGGTCAAGTTCAGATGATAATTCTTTATCTGGATTCCACTCTTATCCTGGAAAGAAGGAGAGAGGCTGGAATGTATTCCTATTGTGAGTAGAAGTCCTGTACAGTGGTGTCATCTAAATGATTTAAGAACAGGTACTCACTTTTGATTGGCACGTGTCGGGACCCGCCCACCAGAAGTGACATCATAAGCCAGAAGTGATGTTGTGGCAAGAAGTGACATGAAAAAAGCCCTTTTGGAGGCCTCAGATGATTTTAAACTGACTCAACAGTTGCAACAGTATTCCACAGCACCCCCAGAACATGTTAAGGAGGCCTGGCATCATGTTAAAACCCCAGAGCAACTCATTTTTCAGTGGCAAGGAAAGGAAAGGCTCCGCTCACTGCCTGCCTGGCTCTGAGAACATGCAGGCAACTCAAACACGCAGGAAATTCAAACATTGCAGAGGGCGAAGTCGACGAGTGGGCGGGTGAATGGGCGGGGCCAGCTGTAATCCTAGAAACCGGTACTCGCGTACCCCCGCATACCCCCTGCATGACATCACTGGTCCTGTATCAGGTGGGGCCAATCTGGGGGAAGAATCCAAACCTGCTTGTTGATGTTAATGAAATCAGTGAAATATAACTGGTAAAACCTGAACATACTAGGTCTGAGGTGAGGAAAGGAATAACCCCTCAGTCTACAGTGCGGCATCAAAAAGGCTCCCCAGGATGACCAGTACAGTGCTTTTTGTTCCTCTGGGGAGCATTGGGAAAGCTGCAACAACAGCTGCCTAGTGTCACCGTGGCCAGCCGTGCCTGCCCAGAGCACCGCATGCACAGCCTGCTGGGGCGACAGAGTACTTGGGGGCTGTAGTTGTGGCTTTCCCAACACTCCCCGGTGGAATGGTAAGCGTCGGTCATCAGGCAGAGGGAAACAGCAGTCTCCGGATCCGGCCTGCAGGCCAGTTTGGAGACTGCTGGTTTACAGCATCAGAAATGGAACCGAGTGAACGAGGCAATGGTCCTGACTCTCATTGGGGGCAGCTGGTGCTGGAAATGATTGTGGAGCTTCACATTTCCAGGATCTAGAAGATTCTATCATCTGCTCTACAGAGGCACAGAACTTATGAAGAGCACGCAGTATTTTAAATGTAGGACTAGAATTCAGGCTCCTCAGTTCATATAGCAGAATATTAACACGATGGCCATTAAGGCTGCGAGGCCCTTGGAAGTACATCCTACTGAAATCAGTACACCATTTAATTCAAAATTAAATGTGGTTAGGATTGTATCACGTTTAATGGAGCTGAAGTTAAGGAGAGTTCTCCTTACGGGAAACGGTTTCCAGGCGACGACTCCCAGGCTCATTCTGGACACAGCTCTCAGTTCAATAAAGCTGATGTTGAAGGCCAGGCATTTGCTGAGTCTCTCTTTTTACAACTTAAAAAGATCAGACTGTAACCATATTATGCCTTTGCTATATAATAGAATAGCTACCCTTCTGACAATACAGTACACCTTATTGTTTTCTGAGCTCAAACTGAACCCGTGTTTATCTTTTTTTTAAAAAGCGTTATACATATAGTCAGATGAGTTCTCTAGTTCAGAATTAGTACAGAAAAAAATAATAAATTTACCATATCCTTTGAAGTATAAATTCAATGCCCCTTACACATGCAGGAAAAGCAAAATATAGCCTTTTCTGCCTCAATAGATTCTCAACCTTTATTTCCTCCATAAAATGTCCGCCACATGAAAGAAATGGAGGAGCTGTGGAGGGGCATCCACAATGCCCAATGTTCCACATTTTTCCAGAATGGCCGTTTCATCTTTATTCAGGAGCAAATATTTTCAGGTTTCATGAAAAATGGCTCAGAACCGTTTCTGTTCAGTCATGAGGTAGCAAATTTGAACAGATGGCCTGATGCAAGAATTGCCTGCAAAAAGGAAATAAAAATGAGAGTGGCACTCATTGTACCAAAATATATGTATGCAAGGTACTACAAATGGTATTCAAGCGTACTTTTTGTGTGACAGTAAAAGAAATGTCAGTTTGACTGAGGTAAAATATTAGCACCAAACTAGATCCAGTTCAAACCTGTAGGTACTAGATTGGATTACATGTGGCATTCAAATTCTATACCTGAATACAAGAACTATTCAACATTTTAAAACTTTATTTTAAAAAGGTTTTAAGAATATTTGTTTATTTTTTGTTTATCCAACAAAATAAATACAACAGGATAAAGCTAGATAAATAAAACATTAATCATACAATAATTTCACAAATGAAGACTAGAGGCACATGTATCCCTTAAGTCAGTGGTTGTCAAACTTTATAGCACCGGGACCCACTTTTTAGAATGACAATCTGCCTGGGACCCACCAGAAGTGATGTCATAGCTGGAGGTGTCATCATTGTGATGCCAGAGCCTGTTACTTTCCTGAGAATGCGGTAATAAGTTGGGTTATTTCTCAGCCATTTTCCAATAGCAAAGTGAACCAGAAAGAAAAAAGCCTATTTACAACCTTGACACAAGCAAAACAACCACATACCCTTTCCCCTTTCCAGCATCTCATTTTCCCATATTCCCAATATGGCTGCTCTGGGTGAGAGGTGGAGGAAGGGTGTAGCAGGGGGTGACCATGGGGGTGACACATACAGTAGGCACCGGCAGTGGCGAGGCAGCACTGCATGGAAAACCCACGCGCTTTTCGCCCCCCGCCCTCCCTTGCATTCATATTGCTCCTTAGTGGAGCAATTCCAGGCACAGGGAAGTGTGGCTGGGCGTTGCACGGGGGTGGGGCGCCTCGCTTGGGGCCCGGTGACATCGCCCCGCCCCCAAGCGTGCTCAGAGCCAGATACGGCTCTGCTCTGGGTGCTTTGCAACCCACCGGGGTGTCCCAACCTACCGTTTGGGAGCCAGCGCCTTAAGTACTGCAGAGTGGATTCCTATAACTTCCATGTGCAAGGCCTGTAGATCTGCATGGAACTTACTTCTGAGCAGGTATTGACAGGACTGGACTGTCAGGGCTCAGTCCTATCTAACTTCCCAGTGCTGAGGCAGCCACGCCAACAGAATGTGTGCTGCATTCTGCGGTGGGGGTGGGGCAGTCACAGAGCGAAGCCTCCTCCAGGTAAGGGAATGTTTGTTGCATTACCTCAGAGCTGCATTGCAGGTGAACCAGCAAACACAGTAGCTACAATTCTGGCTTTTATGATTTACTGAAATAAGGGTGCTCCTTTTCAAAGCGCCACAGGAGTCTTCGCTTGTTTTCTCGCTGCAGGCTAACAGGACCTCCCTTTTATTCCTAGCACTTGTCTTTCAGGGAGATGCATTTATTTTAACATAATATGCTGCGGTTTAACTGTGCGGTGGATTGGCTAGGAAAGTGGCCGGGGGGGGGGGCTGGGGGCGGCGGCTTTGCAGGCGTCCACAATCCGACTCCGGGCCCTTTGCTGTTCTGAGGCACGAATTCGCATCGGGCGCCGGCTGGCTGCAAAGCAAGGGGCGGAGTTCCGATTAGTCGCCCCAGGACGGCCCCCGCCCTCTTCCCTTTGCCTGATTGGAGGCGGCGGAGCCTGGCTGCTGGGAAAGAGGAAGCCGCTTGCCGTGGAGGAGCCACGATGGTGGAAGCCTGGTATATGGACGAGGCCACGGAGGAGGACCAGCGGAAGCCACACCGCCGCGAGCCCAATCAGCCCGTCAGCCTTGAGCTGCTGAGTCAGCTCGGCGTCTTCTATTGGAAAGTAGGCGGGAGGGAAGCGGGGTCGGTGTTTCTGCTGCGCTTCTCTGGATCATCTCGGCACGCTAGTAAAGCCCTGGTCTTCTTTTTCTCCGCCTGCAAGCCAAATCTGCCCCAAGCCAAATCCACTGCTTAACCAGCTGCTGTGCTAAAAGAGCGTGCGGCAGTACGGCTCTGGAGAAGTAGGCAGATTTGCTAGCCCCTTGCTATATAACAGCTAGCGGGGTGAGAGGCTGTGTGGCGCAGTGGTAGAGCAGCGAATTTCAATCTTTTCATCTCATGGTATACTGATAAGGCACTAAAATTGTCAAGGCACACACAGAGTTTTTTGACAATTGACAAGACACACCAGACTGCTTGTGGAGGCCCCAATCCCCTAATGACCTTACTAACAAATAACCCTCCCCACCAAACTCCAGCGGCAAAGCTGTGGACCATTCACAGCACACACTGCTTGAAAATAGCTTAGGTTAGAGTGTTCAACTTCGAGCAGGTGAGATACATGCGGAGTTAAGCTGGTGTATAATGGGGTTGGGAAGAAAGCGGACACCTTTAATTACTAATTTAGCACACATCTACAAAGGAATTTCTTGCACCGCCTGGTACTTCAATGCAGTTTGTGTGGGAACGTCAGGACATATGCCACTGATTGTCCTAAAAGGGGGCGGGAAAACATGCCTGCATCTGAACTGCTCCTCCTGAAGGTGGAACCATTCTAGTGACTGAGCACTTAGTTGGATCAGGCCAAGTATATAACCCTTGGTTCTTGCCAGCATTTCTGTGTAATCTTATTTGCTGTGTTCCTGCTGCTTTTCCTTTGAAGGTTAATTTTGTTGTCCTGGAAAGTTGCCCTGACAAAGATGGCAAGATGCCTACAGTAAATGCAGGATGGGACATTTGTAAAAAAACTGTTCAGAGGGTCTTATGGACAGTGACTCTTAGCGCTCTTTTCTGGAAGGCCAATTTTATTTTAATGTCCTCTTTGATGAATGAAAGGCATTAATTGTCATTTCTGATAGATAAAAGCGCTTGCTATGTATCAGGTGCAGTACAAAAACAGAGAAGAAAAAGTATCTGCCCAAAAGCTCCCAGCATGGAAATGACATGAAACAGGAGAGGGAAAGGGGCTGTTTTGTGTTAATCGGAAGAGAGCACAACCAGAGGGAAAAATGGTAAAAGAAAGTAGGAAGAAATAAGTAAAATAGCACATTAAGTGGAAAATGCACTGGAGAAAATGCATGTTTTTAATGATATTTCCAAGTGAGTCAAAGATGAGGCCAGCCAAATGTGTTCAAGAGAAAGTGTCTCCCCAGTTGAAGGGCCACAGGACACGTGGGAGGGAGTGGAGCTTTAATAAGAAGATTAGTGTTTGACGACAGGAAGGTTTGACACAGGCAGAGAGCTGAGAGAAAGTGACAAAGATGGATAAGCAGGGGCAAGACCATGAAGAGACGTAAAGGTTAAAAGAAGAAGTTTAAACTTATTAGAAAATAATAGAGGAAGCCGGTGAAGAGAAGCACACAGAAGTGTCATACGACTGAAGCACCGAGAAAGGAACATCAAACGGGTAGAAGAGTCGAGAGCAGGTTTCAACTGAAAGACAAGGCAGGGCAATGAACAAAAGATAGAAGGAGAATCTGAATCAGGGTTTTAGTAGAGTCAGTAGATAAAAGGATCCGTTATAGAAATATTGTGAAGATCCAGTAAATGATGATTGGCAGTCCCTGGAGGACTTTTGATTTTGCAGGTGAATATCCTTTGGGCATGCACTTGCATGGGCAAATATGTCGAGGGAGGATCATGGATGTGGTAGCAGCCATTTCCATAATGATGATGGCTGAGGGTAAAGGGCTGCCTTCAATATTGGTACCAGCTGTATCTGTGCTGGCCTCGTTCACATACCTGGGCAGCTGCCTTAGACTGAAGTGGACCATTGGTCTGTCTAGATCAGCATTGGCCACACAGATTGGCAGTGACACTACAGGGCTCCAGGCAGAATTTTCCCCTTTCCCTTACCTGGAGATGACAGGGATTGAACCTGGGACTTTTGGGATTAAAGCATTACTAAGAATATTTATATATCACTTTTTGAAAAGTGCTTTTACGTAACAAAATATTTACCCCCAAGCAGCAGTCTTTCCTCTTCTAATAGCACTCTCATTTGACAGTGTGTCCAGGGGTGGTTGGGTTCACTTTCTTGGAAAAAGAGGTTTTATGATTTTATTATTCATTTAGGTAGGCTACCCTCTATTATAGGGGTGGGGTGGGGGTGGGAATAAAGTAGCTGCATGCTAGTCATTATAGCTAGGGTGTTGTTTTTTTCCTTTGGTCACTCCATTTGCAAAGTGTCTTGCATGCACTTAGGAGACATATAAATGAGTTTCTGGGAAAACAATTCTAGAGTGGTGCATCAAAAAGTAATAGTGTATTACCTTGCAGGCTCAAGTCAAACTGGCCCTGGGACAGGTCTTCTGACAGGTCTTCTGCAGGCTGTAGAATTTTGCAGCTTTTTCCCACTCACCTGCATGGCTGGGGTGGGGAGTATTGGTGACCTGCTTTGTGGGGCTGTTGAGCATTTTGAAAGTCTTTTCAATTGCCTTCTTCTTTATCCATTCATATGAAGACTCTTGGCTAGAGCTCTCAGTGCCTCCCTATCAAGCAGTGAACAAAAGTTAGAAAGAGAGTCGGAATCAGGAGTTGGGTAGATAAGATAAAAGGACGCGTTTTAGAAATGATGATCCAATAAATGATGATCGGCAATTATTTTGAACCATTTAGGGACAAATCCTATCCAACTTTCCTGTGCCGATACAGCCCCAAAGTAAGGAAACAAATGATCCCTTACCTTGATGAAGCCTCCATGACTGACCTTCCACCACAAGATGCAGTGTACCCCTTGTTGGCCTGATTGCATCAATCCTGGAAGGTTGGGCAGGATTGGGCCCTTGTTCAAGAAGCAACTTTTCTTTGTTCCTTAGCTGGATGCTGACAACTATGAGACTGATCCGGAGCTCGCCAAGATCCGAAAGGAGAAAAACTACTGCTGGATGGATATAATACTGATCCATAAAGATAAGCTGCCAAATTATGAAGAGAAGGTAACAATTCTGCCTTTGCTGGAGCTCTGAAGGGCTTGTAAGTGCTGGAATTTGCCACTAGAGTGTGTTGGGTTTCAAAAGTTTCTGATTCTGCTGTTTGAGCAATGCATTTCTTTAGCAATTGAATCAGGCAATCACCTTTTCAAACAGCTGGTTGGATCTTCTTTTTGTAATCGGAATGTGTGCCTTTTCCTTGCAGTTATCCTTGGGTTGCTTCCTTTTGGGGAGGGAGGGTGGGAGGGAGGGTGAGCCAGGAACTCAGCAGCTTTTCTTGGCATACGTGTTCATTTAGGTTAAGCTACACTGGTTTAATTTCTGCTTGCCTGTTATGCAGCTGTAAAAGGCCAGGCCATCCTGCCAGATCAAGTTGGGAACTATCAGGGCTAGTTCGCCCATGCATGTAAATCCCCTGATCTCTTAGTGAATGCTTAACTACATGAACTTTCTCAGTGAAAAAAGGCTTGGATTTGATACCATTGGGTTATAAGAAATTTCTCTTTGTGATTATTCCTTTCACACCTGCAGTCACCGCCTGATGCTGTAGCAAATGAGTGGTTCACGCGTGTGAGAAAGTGGCACTCAGTGTCACCTTTTATAGGCCTCCCATAGGTTACCATCTTTAAAAAAAAATGCATTGACACAGATCTCAAAAACACATTGAAGCAAACGGGATTATTCCAGGATGATTGATTTGAAAATGGAAGACACACAGGCAGGATTGATGAATGGAGCTTTGGAGGGGGGCAGGCAAAGGGGCACAACATGGCAGAAGGTCTAGGGAGAGGAGAGTCCAAGAGGACTTGGAGTCCCTTCCTGATACTGGTAAGTCAGAATTGGTTGGAGGAATCCTGTTGGATGGTGGAGGATTTTAATTGCTGACCTCTGTACATTCTTTTGACTTGTGTGTGTCAAGAATATAAACCGGAGGTGGGTGAGGAAGACTGTTGCTCTTGAACCATAGGAAAAAGTCAAGAATGTTTTGACCAGTCTGGAGTCTGGTGCATACCTTTCATTTGCCTGTCAAATGTGCGCGTGTGTGTGTATGTATGTATGTATATATGTAGCCTTGGCCCGCTGTGGTCCTGTTGTAGTTGGTGACCTCCTAAGTGCTGGCAAGTGAAGCTGCTAGATAGGATTCATTCTGCTTGCTGTCACTGGAATTGGCGGACATGCTGGAAAAGGAAGAGGCCACAGCTCCATGTGCATCATTCTGCCTGAAGACAAGCTGGTCTTGAGGCAGACCAGGGTTAGGGTTAGTATAGGTATCTGGACTAGGGAAGAACCTGGTGAAGTCTTCAGCATAAAGGAACCTTGGGGTTGGCGGCGGAGATTAACAGTAGATTTTGTGTATCAATGGAAAATGAGATGCTGAAGTACCCGAGGGACAGGGACAGAGCACTTCCAAGAAGATCAGTTCGTCAATGTAATGTTGTTAGTGGGCAAGTTATGCATATATACTGTATTCAGCCAAGAGATGGCGATCTTTTCATCCCAGTTTGTCCAATGCCATTGGTAGAACTGCACCAACTAAAGATGGTGTAGCATTAGGGATACGAGTGTGAACTGGGGAATTCCTTGGCAATGAACTCTCAGGAGAAGGATGGGTTAATTAAGGAAGCCATTATTATAGGTTAAGAAAGGATTGTATTACTCGACCTAGCAGGGTAGGTGTATGAATTTCTAAAGGGATGTGTTGTGAAGTGCTGGCCACATTTCTTGCAAGTGCTTGGTATTTTGTTATTAAAAGACGGTGTGTGTGTGTGTGTGTGTGTGTGTGTGTTCTGAGGTATCACCTTGCCATCTTTTCAGTGAGATGTGTGTACAGCTTGTAATAGAGTCACTTCAATGAAAGGCTGCCTTCTCTTCCCCCACTCACTTTTCCAGATAAAAACGTTTTATGAAGAGCACTTACACCTGGATGATGAGATTCGGTACATCCTAGAAGGAAGCGGGTATTTTGATGTTCGCGATAAAGACGACAAATGGATCCGAATTGCCATGGGAAAGGGAGACATGATCACGCTTCCTGCTGGCATCTATCATCGATTTACCTTGGATGAATCTGTATGACATTACCTTTTAGTTTTTTTTGTTTTTTTAAAATAAGACTCTACAGGACAGAATTGTGTACTGAAATTGATCAGCATTTTAATAGCAAAACTCTTAAGCAACCAAAACGCCTGCAAGCAACTAAATTAGAAACTGCTGTAGCATACTGGGCAAGAGGGAAGCAACGTTTTCAGATCCTGAGCCAATATCCTTTTTGCAGCCCAATAAAATAAAATGATTTTTAAATGTATTATTTTAAACCTTTGTTAACACTTAGTACTATAACACATTGCAGATTTTCTCCTGCCAACAAGGCATTCCGCTACAAAAGCCTGTGAGCTTCATTTTTAATATTATTGAGGGGGAGACACTGTTTGTCTTGTAGCTGTTATACATCTGGCTTGAATTTAACCCAGTTTTGAGCACAAACTGGTGCATCTTCCAGACTGCCATTCCTAATACTTTTGGGATTAGAAATCAATTCCTAAAGGTTCAGGGTAGGGACAGTGTTGGAGCCATGTGCTTTTTCTGCTCTGCACTGCTACCTTTGCAGATGAATGGAGCGCTTGTGTCTCTCGCCTTGTCACAAAATCCATCTTTAGTAAGGGATTGGGGTTACCATAGCAACGATCCTGTGGAGCCTTGGGAGATTTGATCTGCTTGTCCTGTTATTTGGCTTGTTGTGAGGGGTATAAAGCCTTCATTTTAGATAGTGAAGAACACTGTCTTGGCCTTCGACTCTCTGAGGTATCGACTCGCAAAACCAACTTTGTTGGTTTTCCTATGCCTGGAATACCATCTGCATGGCCTTGTAGATGTTTGAGTAACAGACTTTCAAGACATGAACTCAAGGAATTGTACTAAATACAGTGAGAACAAACCAAGATATTGGAACAGGATCAAACTGGTTTGGTATTTTGGTTTATTTTAGCTATAGTTGATTAACACAAGACAGTTCCCTGAGTTCACATGTAATGGGGGAGTGCAGTTTGTTCTTCAAGTGTTATTACACTTCTCTTGTGCAAAAACTCCCCAAACCCCAGGGTGGTGGTGGTGGTTCATAAACAAGCCCATGGTTTGCCGAGAGTCATTCATGTTGTGACTCTAGTTTAATGTTGAATCTACACTGGGCCTGTATGTTAAGACCACTAAATTATGCAATTTTAGCGGCCTTGTGAATGCCAGAGCAAGTCTTGGTGACTTGTGTTTCTTTTTTATTGATTATGTCAGATGTTGACAAGGAAAAGGGATGGAAGACTGCATGAACATATTGCCTAGTGGGTAGTGACTGGCACCTCATATTCTACTCTCTACTTGCCTTTCTGACTGGGATTGATTAGAAAAATGGTAGACTCTTGCTTCATGAAAGTTGTGCTTGCTCTCCATGTGAGTAACTATAAACAACATGACCATCTGAGATAGGAAAAGCAAGAGCTATGTTCAAAGATGAGCTGGGGTAATACATGTATGCATCAGTGTAGGATTGATGAGGTCATAGATTTGCCTGATTGGATGGTTTATATGGATGGATGGTTTATATGGATGGTATATATTGGATGGATGGACACCTAGGTGTCCCTACTTGCCTTTTGACTTAGGGTGTAATCCTAACCTGGAATTAGGCTAGCACAAGTCCCTTCTGCCAGCCCAGGTGTATTGCAAATGCTCCATAAAGTGCATTTGCACCACTGTCAGAGTTAGGGAGGCCGACACGCAGCTGTGCACCATTCGTCTTGACTCCAAGGGGGTGGTGGTCCAAATGCTCTTCATGGTGTGTTTGCAACACTCCTGGGCCAGCACAAATCCCTTGTGCCAGCCTAACTCCAGGTTAGAACTGATAGCATATCATTTTATTGAATGTGTTATTCCCCCCCCCCCAGCAAAGTGCCATGCATATCAATGTTGTTGTATAAATACATTCATGTCGTGGTAGCTGCTGGGGTTACTCCCCGCTGATAACAAAAAACGTGTGACATAAAAGCAATTAAAACAGCGCCTGTCAATCAGGCAGAACAGCTATTTTCAGCTTGCTCTGAGAAAAGTGAAGAGCAATCTGAAATAGTTCTAATAGTCTGACTCCCTAGAAAAACGGTTTTTAGAACAGGGCCTTGTTTTTTCGCCTTCTCCAGAGATCAGCAGTGTCCTTCTTATCTGCAGTGGCCATCCGTGTTGCGTCAAAGTGTAAAGGTTGGACTTGTAATACCATTGAGAAATGAAACTATCAAAGTGGTAGAGCATGTACGTTGTAAGCAAAAAATCCCAGGTTCAATCTCTGACATCTCCAGATCAATTCTTGGCTGGGAAAGGCCCCCATCTGAAACCCTGGAGAGCTACAGCCGGTCAGCATAGACAAGACTGAGCTAAATGGAACAATAATAGTCTTGCAAAGTTTCCGGTGTTTATATAGGTTGCTGCTTCTAGAATGTGAGTATTGCAAGATATGCACATCAAATGAAGTTATGCAGTTGTAATTAAGAATGCAATCCTAACCTGGAGCTAGGTCGACACAGCTAGGCCAGCACAGTTTGGCTGGCACAAGAGCCACCATAACGTGCATTTGGACCACTCTCAGAGTCAGGAAGGATGGCGCACAGCTGTGTGCTGGCCATTCTGACTCCAAGAGTGCTCCAAACATACTTTACGGTGTCCCTTGTGCCGGCCAAACTGCTGGCCTAACACTTGGTTAGGATTGCGCCCTAAGTTGTGGGTAGCCCCTGGGTCTTCAGAAATCAGGCTGCTTTCCAGATCTTGGCTAACACCATTAACTTAATTTGTAAGCTTTGTACTTTGACCTTGTTCCTCTCCATGCTCTGTATTTAGATCTGCCTCTTTCACAGGCATTTACTGTGAATGTTTGTGTTTCCACCTCCAGAATTACGTGAAGGCAATGAGGCTGTTCGTTGGAGAGCCTGTGTGGACAGCTTACAACAGGCCGGCTGATCACTTTCCTGCTCGAGAACGGTACCGGCAGTTTTTGGCCCAAGCAGTACAATAAACCCATGGGAAGTCTTAATACACAGAGTGCCCGCAACCTCTGCAAAATGGAAATGCCAAATTGGCTTTTTGAACGCCACCTGCTATTAATGAGCATTAGGTTTCCTGCCGATGGAGGGGAAATTAATAGGGAGTTTTGAGCTGTTCATCTGAATTGATTGTAAGGCTGTAGACGATCATGGTTAACTTTTGTTTTTTAAATGGGAGAAGCCTTTTTAAGCAGATCTTGGGGTTGATTTTAACTTGGACTGGTAATTTCTGGGGATTCCCTGCTTGCTTTATGGTCTTGTACGGAGCTTGAATATTAAAGTACATCAGTAGGTTGATGCAGTGTGCTAGAAATGTTCGCCACTTCTTGGTTTTTTTTTCAGTGCTTTGCTTACAAGTGTAACAAGTATTTATTCCATCGACTCAATCTTTTCAAAATATTGTAAAAAATACTCCAAACAGAAACTAGTAGGACCAGTCTTTCCAATCAGGCCTGTGAAGAACCTGTGTTGAAAGCCTCTGAGGTTTCCTTCTCCTCTCGCTATTGTCCCCTCTTCCAGGGACCCACAGCACAGCAGAGAATTCAGTAGTCGGACTTCAACTAGCAGCAAAGTGCCCAGTAGTTTTGCCACCACCCTCCACATTTAGTTAGTATCCTAGATGGGGGGGGGGAGATTGGGACCCTGTCGACTCTGTAACCAGCACCCGAAAGCAGAAGGATTGTGTAATTTTTCCCACACCCCTTGGCACTTGTCAAAAACAGTAATGTGACACAATGTGGTCTAGTGTTCTTCAGCCTTGGCGTCGGGACCCCAGTGGGGACACGAAGCCTTAGCTGTGGGGGTCACAGCAACTTACAGGAATGAAAAAGGTTGAAGACCACTGGACTGTAGCACTACCAGGTCATGGGGGAGGCATCTGGTGTACCCCTTCAGGCACCAGGAGATGGTGTCCCAGTCCTGCTCAGGGTCTTAGAAATTGTGCTGAACTGGCTTTCACTAGTGCCAGGCTTCAGTGGTAGCTTTTTCTGCATGTGTTCTCTCTCTCTCTCTCTCTCTCTCTCATTCATAAGAATATTTTGTTATAGTGAACAGTGCTGGGAGGGCACAGTGGGGGCAGGGAGTGGGTGGATAGGGTCCCAGGAGATGGGCAGGGCCAATGTGGGTCCCTAGTCTCTTACTATTTCATTGTCTATTGGGGTCGTGGCACTTGTACCTGGACTTAGCTGAGTGACTTCTCTCTTGTTCAGAAAGTGCTCCAAATGCGATAGGTTATATAAGAATTTATATTTAAAGAAAAGGGAATAGGGAGAGCAGCAAATACTGAAGCATAGTTTGGAACCAATACGCCCCCCCCCTCCCCAAGCTACTTACATAAAATCTCTTTCCTGGGAGCATGTGCAGCATGTCTAGATGTAACCAGACAGCATCCTACTCTCTTGGCCAATGAAAGGCAAATTGCAAGTTCTTCCAAGAGGATTTTTATACCCATTTCAGCCTGTCACCCCTGAGATGATGTAATAATTCTTGCTGAGTCATGCTGAGTTATTGCTCCTCTTCAGCCCTTGCCCCCACCCACCCCATCCCACTTCAAAGAGCCCAGCTGGAGATTATTAAAGGTTCAGCACCCTGTCCTTGATATGATAACGCAGACAGACGGTCAGTTCCTCCTCTTTCTTGGTGCCTACGGAATGAGGAGTGGCTTTGATTGCAATAAGCTGTTCCCCGGCAGAATTTTATAACGTTTCTCTTAACGCAGAGGATAGGGGTCGATCACCAAGCTGGACTCCAGGCATCAAAGGAATGTAAAGCTTTAAAATGGACTCCACATATCAAAGAGGTACCAAAATTACATGGTATCAAAGAAATATAGGTGTTACATTTGTAACGTCCAAGGATGTAAATATCAAAGACCGAACCTCAAAAAGATGCAAATTATACATCCTTGACAAGGCCCTCTTACTGTGATGAGTTCTATAGTCTGCAGGTATCAGTTCAGAACACCAACCTTTTTCCTTCTCATAACTGGAACCTAATCCCTGCAGGTATGATATTTTCTGCCTGATCCAAATAGTTGTACTTTGCAACTGTGGTGATCTTATTTTTGTAGAGCAGTAAGAAAAAAAAACCCTGACATCTTAAATATCCACCAATCTTTTCAAATACGTTTCCTTATTAGGGGATGTCCTGATCAGGCTTTGTAACGTGGCTTTTCGTTCTTTCCATGTTTGTCACAGGGGACACGGGCTGTGGAACTGAACAAATTGGGTAGCAGGGGAGTGGTAGGGGGGATGGAGAAGATTAAAATTGCACTCCTGTACACACTTTCCAGGGAGTAGATCCTGTTCGGTGCAAGGGCTCCTCCTTCTGAGTAGACATGCCTAGTATTGCACTGGAAGAGACCGAATACTGGCAGATAGCTCTGCCCCGGGGTGTGCATGCATAGGATTGTCTCTTCCTCCCAAAAGCTGATGTCTGTTTTACAGAGACAAACATGGTTTTCTGGCAGTGTTGGAGGAAGGGCAGCATTTGAATTGGGAAGACTGCACAAGGGGAAAGATTCAAACCCTTCCTACCTGTCATATCACTGCAATCTCATGTCGTAACTGACCCAAGCACACAAATGTGCATAGCCTTCTCTTTCCTGCAGTATCCCAGCTGCAAAATGAAAGCAGCTTAGTTCTTTGCGTGTGAATACAGAAGCTAGTCTCGCTGTGTTCAGTGGGGCTTACTCGCAGGAAAGCACACCTAAGATGGCGACCTTGGATGCACTTCTCAACTTCTGTCAAAATCTCTGAAGCTCACCGGGCTTCACTTCTAAGCTGTGCAGTTGCTAACATTGTCCTTGACCCGGTGCAAACAATGTCAGTGCAGCATGATGACTTCCTAGTTCGCACAGTGTGTTGCTCTTTGCCACAGGAGGTGGTGATGACATCTGGCCTAGATGCCTTTAAGAGGGGATTGGACAGATTTCTGGAAGAAAAGTCCATTGTGGGCTACAGGCCATGATGGATTGTACAACCTCCTTACATTAATAGGCTACTTCAGAGTACCGGGTGCAAGGGAGTGGCAACAGGATGCAAGCAGCAGCGGCATTCAGCCAGTACGCTGGGTGGGACTTGCCTTTGACCGGCAGTCTGCCCGTTTCCCACCCATTGCGGTGGGCGGGAAAGCGGCGGAACGCGCCGTTACGCAACGGGCGGACTGCCGGTCAAAGGTAAGTCCTGCCCAGCGTACCAGCTGAATGCCGCCGCTGGATGCAAGCATCTTGTTGTCTCATGCCTCCCTGGGGCACCTGGTGGGCCGCTGTGAGATACAGGAAGCTTGACTAGATGGGCCTTTGGCCTGATCCAGCAGGGATCTTCTTAAGTTCTTATGAGTGCCCTTCCCTGTGGTACAATCCAACAAATACTCCTGTGCATGTTGCGCCCCCCCTTCCTTCATCTCAAGTGGACAGAAGTGATTGGATGTTAAACTGTGCTGTGTAATCTGCACAGATTTGCTACTGTAAAGCTTCCTGGGTGATCTTGGACTAATCACTATCTCTCAGGCATACCTACCTCACAGGGTTGTTGTAAGGACAAAAGGAGGGGAGCAACTACACCACCCAAAGCTCTTTGGAGGAAGGGCAGTGGAAAAAATGTGAAAAGTAAATAAGAATTCTTGGCAGTATAAAAAAAACATCTCTGGTTCTGCATTAAGTAAGGGCATTGCCAAGAAATCACTACCTTGTGTCCTATTTAAATTCACTATTTGAATGCAGGTGATAAAGGATCCCTTACTGACTGAATGTCTTGTCTAGTAAATTCTCCTGAGCGACAGTCCACAACAAATTAGTCCTCGGATAGTCTGGCATGAACAGGACTGCAGCTCCGGCGTTGCAAAGGTTTACTCCCCTTGCTGAAAACTGCAGCATACGCAGGCGTCGAGCCTCGCGGCCCAGTCTGACGCATCGTTACAGAGCATTCCGTGCTGCTGAATTAAAGGGGGTTGTGCACAAGTAAGGTATGCATGGCTGGGGACTTGGTGCCTTCCTAAAGCAGCGACCGGATGCCTGTTTTCTGCTTACCTTCCAGAGCGGTCCCTCCTGATTCTGATTTCAGACGCAGTTTTCCATCTCATTAGTTTCACGACTGAAATTTCCAGTCATTCATCTGTGACAGGTGAGCGACGAGGGCAGCGGTCTTGTCGGGCCAAGGCGCTCCAGCCTGTCACGTAGCTCAGTCACTAGAGAGAGGCTGTGCCCAGGAATTAATTAGCCAGCCTAGTTTAAGGAAAGGGAGGTCATCTGGCTGTGCCATCAAGTGTAAGAAGTTCCCCCCGCAGAGTCCCAAAGGCCGTTTGGCTGGAGGAAAAATACGTGGCCGCAGGCAGAGGCGGAGGCTGGATTGGCATGTTAATGCCTTGAGAGGAAGCAGGGCTGCTGTTGAAAGCATCTCGGGTGCAAGGAGCGCTTCTGGGTCAGGCCACCCAACAGCACAGGCTGCCTCCAGCCATGGCCAGAAACCGGTACAGGGTGCTGCCAGCCAGATGGTAGCCAGGTGTGCTTGCACAGCTTTGACCTACATTACATGAAGCTGCTTGCTATTGCATCCGTCTAAAAACATCACTTCCGGATCTTTGGGAAAAACCAGGAAGTCACAATGCATGCGGCCTCCTTGGTCCTCAGAACATCCTCTGCACACAACCAGAGCACAGCTTGGAGGGTGCAGCCTGTGCCATAAAGTTCAGGAGGTCCAGAGGCTCATTGGGGACCAAAGCCTTGCTGTGGGCCAGATAGAGGCTATCTATCTGCGGGCGGTTGGGGGGTTGGAGATCCCTGTTTTACAGTATACTACTACTTTGGGGAGTGGTGGGTAGGATTGCAGCACGTAGTTGCTAGTCAATCAATGCTGTATTTATCAGAGTTATACAATGCTTGGTAAAGCCCAGAGAGCGCTTCTGTGTCTTCAAGATGGCGCAGAATTGCCATATTGGATGTGGAATTTTTCTGGGTGTGACTTTTGTCCTAATGCAAAGGTGGACTAACCAGGACAGGATGTATCTGACACGTGTACATTTAAGAGTTACATTTAAGGCATAGTAGGATTCTCAGAGCTTGAATCCAGCTCTTCCATCTGCCATTTTGTGTGTGACTTACATTTGCTGCAAGGATTTTAAACCAGGTGTAAGGTTGCTCCTGTCTTCTCCCCACCCTCTTCCGCAGTTCACAGCTGCATGACAGGCAGAAATGTGACAAGTTCTGCTTTTCCTGTTGCTCTACGTCTATGGTAACAAAAGCTGAGCCTGTTGACTTTCTGCCTTTCACACAGGCAGAAAGATATAAACGTCCAGGAGCTCTGGCATGGCTAAAATGGCTGTACGTCACCTCTTCTGCCGCCACTTGCGACGTCAGTGCAGTGAAGCCAGGTTCCATCTTTTTGCCTTCTTCCCTGCTTAATTTGCTTCTTGGGAGGCGGGGGAGGAAAAAAAAAAAGATGAACATGATGAATAGCCCTTTAGCGGAAATAAGAGCACTTGAGGACCTTGGGAAATCTAGACTGCTGACTGGCTTGAAGAGGTAATGATTTGTACTCTTAATTAGGAAAGGGGAGAGCACTGTTTACTTTTGTTTGACAGCCACTGTGTCTGCCTGCACTTAATCAAGGAGCAGCTTGAAACCCCTAGGACACCCGCTTGTTCTTTTAAATTTCAGAATTAAAAATTTAGCATTCATGAAAGGGCTGGTGCCTGCGAGGGCACTAAGCGGTGGGGCTGGTGCCAGTTGTCTTCTGAGCCCATCTGCTAAGTTCCTGCTGTTCCAGCCCTTGGCGCGCCTCGCAGAGACCAGCCGAAATCTCCCCTTGGATACCATCGCCGAGGCTTCTGCTGCTGCTGTCACTCGAAGGTCTCCGTGCCTCACCTCCCAAATGTGGCCACCCGGTCCTTGTGTGGATGCAAGAGTTCAGCTGCTCTCCCGGTTAGGCAGCTTGCCCTATCTTCGTTTCATCGTCTCTTGGCCTGCTGTGTGCCTTTTGCAGTCACCTGCTGTGTAGCATCATGGAAAACGGTTCCTTCATATCTGGATGCTGGGAAAAGAATATGGCTTCCATGATTTTGTATTGTACTTTCTGAGTGCACAACATGCTTGGCGCATGTTATCTTGATGTTGTCCAGTACAACAGCCCTGTAAGGTGGGAATGTATCATCACGTCCACGGATGAGACTGAGTGGGAGCGGCTTGCCTAAGGAAAATAAGCACAACTTTTTTTTTTTGCCGCTCATTGTTTAAAGAAAAAACAACAAAACTAGTTTTCCATGAGAATCCCCCCTCCATGCAACGCTTCAGACGGAAATGAGAATTCATTTACGGTTGACTTAGCCCCCCCCACACGATTGTATAAAGCCATCTTTCAGCTCCATAAGAACGCCAGGGAAAAGCTGTGGCCTGGTGTTAAAGCAGCTGCCTTTTGTGGAGAAGGGCATAGGGCCAATCCCTGGCACTCCAGGTAGGACAGAGAAATTCCTTTTTGAAACTCTGGAGAGCTGCTGCAATGCTGACTTAAATGGAGCAGCAAGGATGACTCATGAGGGAGATGGGCCGGCCAAGGTTCTTTGTTTTAATGGCAAAGCCATTTGCTGAGCAACAAGTCATTCTGGCTGATCCTTCAATGCCCCCTTTTTGTGTGTCAGCTTGACAAGCTTCTAGTAGACGGAACGAAAATAGCAGATGATGGCCATGATGACAGCAGTCTACCTTGAGTGCTTGAAATGAGTACTTCTCTCACTTTGTACTCCTTTTGACTTCAAGCCGGGGCCCTGAACTCAACCTCAAAGCAGCTGAACTTAGCTCAGATATTCTCTAGGCAGAGTTGCCAGCTGACCAGAAAAATCCTTCCTAGCCTACTCCTTCATGTCTTCAGCAGCAACTTGATATACAGGAATGAGGGTGCAAACCTAACCCGGAATTAGGCTGGCACAGTTAGGCCAGCAAAGTTTGGCTGGCACAAGGAACACTGTAAACTATGTTTGGACCACTCTTGGAGTCAGAGAGGCCAGCACACAGACATGCGCCATCCTCCCTGATTCCGAGAGTGGTCCAAATGCATTTTACAATGACCTTTGTGCTAGCCAAACTTTGCTGGCCTAACTGTGCCGGCCTAACTCCAGGTTAGAATTGAGCCCTGAGTGTGTGAAGCATTGTGTGTTAATGGAGAAAAAACAACGGTTTGATGTGTTAAATGCTGCACAATCAGCTGGCTGTCACAGCTGCAGGGACCAGTTTGAAACTTTGGCAACTTCATCCTGAGAGGGGGCTTTTGGGTCCTGAGCACAAGGTCATCAGGCTTGGGCCTGTTTTTGCAGGTTATGTTTTTGCCATGGCCCAGGCACAAGTTGATTGTACTCTATTAATATCCATTGGTTGCCTGTGAATAAAAATGAAGCGGTGTTTACCCCTTATCACCACACCATAGTGAGCTCTATAGTTGACTGTGATTTGATCTGCTTTTACCAGGCAAGGATATATTCTAACACTACCTTCACCAGGTGAATGCTGCTCCTGCAAGACGTTCACTGCTTGAAAAGGAAAGATAAACCTGTCTCTGCACTGGTGCTTCTAAAACACAGAAATGGAGCAGGTGAAACTTTTCCTAATGCAATGCTATCCTTTGGAAGAAGCTTAACCTGTTAAATTTATCTTGTTGTGTTGTTATTAAAGATAATAACTATTAAATTATTACATTAAATCAAAGTTTCCAAACTATGTCTCCAAACTATGGCCAAAAGGCAGAATCTGGCCCACCACAAGATTTTATCAGGCCCGCAGGAACTTAAAATATTTGGCATTTTTACTCATTAAATATCCTTTCTCAGTTTAAGCACTGCCTTGTTTCTTTGTAAATGTCACATTTCTCTTTTGTCCTGAATCATATCATATGCTGATTGCAAAAAAAGATCTAAGTAAAACGTATTCATTCATTTAAATTTCATTCATTCATAAACCTGATTTTTTTCGGCCCGTGAAAATCTGTAAAATATAGTGCCATCCTGTGAAAAGTCTAGAGATCCCTTTAAGAAGAGAATTGTTATTTATTTATTTGAAGAATCTTCAGAATGGCACCTGCGGCCACCGTGGTCCCCTTATTGGTGGGTGCCAGCCATTTTAAAGGGGTCAGTGCTGGTGCAGGTGCCATTTTGAAGGTCCCTGCAGCCACTGGAAGGTCCCTGCAGCCATTGGAAGGTCTCTGCATAGTGGATCATGAGGACAGAGGCGCAGATAACAAGGTAAGTAGCAATTCTGCACTTTGCAAATAAGGCTGCAGTCCTATACACACTTGCCTGGGAGTAAGTCCCATTGAATTCGATGGGGGTTACTTCTGAGTAGACATGTATAGGATTGTGCTGTAAGTGACTTCGTAGATAGCAAGTCTGCATATAAAGAGGACTGACTGTAGTAGTAAGGGCTGGTTCACACCTAAGCATAATGATCGCACTTGATTACTCCACCTTTGAGGATGCTGCTGAATATCCCGAGTTCTGTTTTGGAACCGAGGAGTTCCGACTTCCACCACTAGAGAGCACATGTGCTTTGAAAGTCAGTCTTCACTGGCTGCTGCTTTGAATAATTAATTAAGGACCCTGCTTCAACATTAAATTCTGCACCTTCGCAGTGATTTCAATTTAGATCTGACAGTTCCGACAATTACATTTTTTAGAGACCCAGGAAAGTTGCTCTCGAAAGAATGTCGGCATTGTCCCTCTCTTGTCTTCCCCTCTTGCACTTAATTACGCTCCACTTTTTGATGATTTCAGTCCTACTGACAGATGGTGTCATTTGTGAAACTTGAAGGATTTGCAAACAATTGCACAAAGACCTGCCCAGATCAAGAGCTGATCCAGAATATCCAGGCTAATGCCGGGATCACACCTCCCTCCTCCTCTCTCTCGTAATCCTTCCCCAGTGCTGTGGTGGGGGCCGTTTCACCCTTCCCTTTCTGAGATGAGAATCTCTCAAGCTTGTAATCCTCACACTGACTTGAAGAGCCAACTTGGAAAGCTGCTTTTGGCCAAAATTACCTGAAAGTTAGCCAGCCTTGGAGCCTGATTTGCATACCCCGCTGTCGAATGGTTGAACATTCTTTCGTAAATGATGTGCGGCTGCAGTGACACAAAGAGGATGCTAATCCTCTCTCCCTCCCACCTTGAGTGGTATCTCCCTTGTTTTAATAGACCCGCTCTTTTAATTTTGCTTTCCAAGCAGCAGGCTTTTAAATGTGCAAGGAGAGGCGGTTTCTTCATTTCCACCTATAAAGCAGGTCAATTCGTAGCCATTCATTCGCTCATCGCAGTAACCTTTGGAATTATCCCGGGCACTCTTCAGAACAGCATGCGAGCAGCATAGCAATAAGCTGAGCACACCTGCTGACATGCTCTGCCAGCACTTTATACATTATAGATACCTCCAGCCAGACAAGTCTGTACAATATCTAACTGCCATCATCTTAATGCACTGACGGCCTCTTTTTCAGGTACCGCTTTATGCTGGGAATCGTTCCTCGTATGCATATTGCCTAGCAAATTGTATACATGAATCAACGTTCAGTGTGTCGAAGGCTAGTTGAGGCTTTCCCGTATTTGCTTACAGAGTGAATTCTAGGGTGAGGGGATGCAAAGGCCTTTACAGTAGATCTTTTGTAAGATTTACAGTAGATTCTGTAGAACAATGTTACTCAAATAATAACATAATAATAATATAATATAATAATAATAATAACATGCCACTTTGGCACCGCTATCACAGTGCTGGAAAGTTGGTTAGGATTATGCCCTAACCTAAAGTTTTACATTACCAGTTGCTTGAGCCTCTGTTTTTATCCTTTTTATTATGGTGAGGGGAGGGGACACCACATTCTGAGAGCACAATCCTAAACTGGAGTTAGGCCGGCATAAACTAAGCCAGCAAGGTTTGGCCAGCACAAGGGCTACCACAAAGTGTGTTTGGACTACTTTAGGCGTCAGGGAGGATGGTGCAGCTCTGTGTGCCGACCTCTCTGACTGAGAGTGGTCCAAACTTACTTTATGGTGTCCCTTGGGCTGGCCAAGCTTTGCTGGCTTAGTTTATGCCGGCCTAACTCCAGTTTAGGATTGCGCCCTGAGTGTTTATTGAGCTCTGTATTCATTAGATCAGGACCATCCTGGTGGCCTTGCATTCCCCTAAACCAGGCCTTCGATAAGAGTGCTTGCCTACTCCTGCTAGTTTCACTTTCCATAGGGCTCACATTTTCCTTGTCAGCTGTCTGCCTGTCAGTTTCATGTTCGGTTCAGTTTCATGACCCACCAGCAATCAGGTCATGACTCAGTTTCGGAAACACCCATCTAAATGTAAATGTGATACAATGCTCTCCATCCCACCATAATCCCTTGCAGGGGCTTCCTATCCAGACCAAGATTTTTGCCCTTGCTTTCAAAAATCTCCAGAGCCTTACCCTCCACACTTCTCTGCCTTTATACATCTTTGCCCATCACTTTTGGTCCCCAGGCATTCAAACATCTCCTAAATAACTCTGCCCATTCTCCTTTGCTGCTCTTATACCTGGAATTCTCGCCTGCAATACCTACATGTCACAAATTGCCTTCTTCATACCCCTCCCCAAACCCACCTTTTCTGTGGTATGATAAGACACAATCTCTGCTTCCCAGTACAAAATGATGCACTTGACAATAGCCAAGAACTTAATTTCCAGTAGATGAGAAGGCCTGCCTTTCCATTCTCCCGTGCACACTCCCTGCCGCTGGTTATTCCACTTTTCAAGAATAAAGCTTTCTGACTGGGATGGGACAGGGCAGGAGGATTGCAAAGAAGAAAGGTATGTAGGAAGGCTAAGCTAGAGGGAAGGCAGCAAATTCCGCAGGTGCCTGGCGTTTCATTGTATACCTCTAAGATTCACAGCAATGTGACAATCTGCACACGCTTGTATAGGACCATGGCAGTTAGATCCACTTTCTGTATTTGAAAATCGGGAAATTGCAATGAGTCATGCTTTGGTTGAGGTCTTTGACTGAAGCTAGGGGAAGATGGTTTTCTTTTCCTGGGAGGGCTTGTTCTGGACATGTTTGTGTCTGTTCCAATACACTTGGGTACGTTCTGATGCATTTGGTTTCACACAACCACATGAATAATGGCAGAGGCCATTTGGGGGCCTGAGTGCCTTCTTCTTGCCCAGGTTGCTCAAAGGTAGGCAGTGGTTTACACATCATGTTTGCACATGTTGGAGACGTGCTGCTGGAACAGGATGACCAGGGAACCACTTCATGTCATTATAGGGATCTTCTTTGAACCACTTGCTGTCACTTTTTGGGACATCACTGGATGGTGCGCTGCTTTTAGGCAAAAGCTGCAAAGGAGCCTGTCTTCATAATTGCCCATGTTACTGCAGTGTTCTTCCTTCCACCGCCCACCGTCCTCCAATTATAAACACACTTTGAATTGAGCTGGTGTTGTTTTACCGCTAAGCCCTGAATGTGCTTGGAACAAAAGCCATCAAGACAAGTTAACTCTAAATTGCTGCTATTTGCCAGGAAGGGGGGGATTTTCTGAATAACTATGACTGTTTGTATATACTATAAGCTGGCAATAACTGCAGGGATGAAGTTGGCTGCAGACCAACACAAAATCCCCAGGGTGATAGCCAGGATTTGTTGAAAACAGACTAGAGTATCAACTCTTGCACTGTAGCAATTTTACATTATGTTCATAATTAAAAAGCTTTTTATTGCACTTGCTAGAGGAACATTCACAGATTAGCAGGAGTATATACAACTTCTGAAAATGAGCTTTTTTTTTCCAAGGGAGGCGGAAGAGAGGGGCTTAGCCTAACTTGAGACACTGTGTGTTGAAGCTGTCGCCCTCTTTGGCAGCCACAGCCTCAAGCAGAGCCTGCTTCTTCTGCATGCTGCGAGAGGACTCCAGTTCATACATGGTGGTCAAGTTGAAAAGAACGCTCTCGTGGAGGTAGTGCTTCGGGTCCTGCTGCACCATGCCTTCCAGCTGCCGGAGAGAATCTTTCAGTTTCCCCAGGTAAAGCAGGCAAACGGCAGCGTTGTTGTTAGCCTAGAGGAAATGGACGTGACGTTATTCGTTTATGAAGCCAAAAGTTGCAGTCTGACAGAACAGTCTAGAACAGTTTTTCCACACAATCTTTGTAGAGGGATGACTTTTCTCTTTTGGGGGGGGGGGGAGGCAGCCCACCAACCATAAATGACTGATTGGGAAACAGGCAATATTCTTAAAGCAGGCAGGTGAGGCTGGGGGCGCCATCACTTAAGCACTGCTTCATTCATTTCAGAGAGGCTCACATGAAAAATAAGACCACCTTAAAAAGCTCTGAGATATGATTCCTCAGTGACTGAGCTTATCTGTTCCTTTCCATGCATTTTTTGGGTTACTTAATTTTATTATTATTACTATTTGCCTGTAAACCGCTTTGTGAACTTCATGTTGAAAAGCGGTATAGAAGTACCTGTTGATTGATTGATTGATTGATTGACTTATCCCTGGGAGCCGTGTCTTCTTTTTCTACACAGCCCCAATTTGAGTTTGAGCACTGGAATCAAGGAGCGGCACATTGCAGAAGCCCATATAAGCCACCGCGTGAACCATGGCATTGCTTACCACAGCATTTGATGGGTCAACTTTCAAAATCTCTGTGAAGAATTTGTGAGCTTCTGCAAAGTTATTCTGACCAAGATGGAGAAATGCTCTGGAACAGCAGAAAGAGGACAGCTATTAGTTTGGAGAAAACTCAAAATTAAGAAAATATATAACACTGAATCAGAACCCTTTAATGCCTTCCTGACACTTGATCTTCAGAAAGCAGTTGTGAACTAACTCTGATTAGCTTTCCAGATTAAGTTTTCAGATTTCAGTATTACCTGTAAAAATGAAATGTATACTTTAATACAGGGTGCCAAGCTTCAACTTTGGATGACGTGCTGTGAGAAGACAAGCTGTTCCTGCTGAAATTCCGTCATCAATGCAATCGTTAAAGGACCAGGAACCCTAAAGCTGAAAGGTTGGACACCTCTGCTCTAGTGAAATTAAGGGCCCAATCCTGAGCCCTACAGGTGCAGGTGGTATGAGTGAACTGCCTGTGCTGCTGTCGCAAAAGGTGCCGTAAAGCACCTCCAGTGCTGGCGGTAAGCTATTACCACCGGCCCCAGTCCCGGTCCCGCGCACCTGGCAGTGACAATGGAACACCACGGAATGGTAAGTGTCCTGCTTGCCGGTAGTGTGCACTTTTGAGGCAGGGTGGGAGGGTGGAACTGGGCAGGAGAGTGGTGGAGCAGGGTGGGACTGGTGGCGACCTTTCCGGCCAGATCTTATTCTCCGTGTTGGACTGTGTAGCCTGACACGGAGGCTGGTGCAGAGGTGAGTAGACCCATCACCCGCCCCGTGCCTTTACCGTGGGGGAAGGGAACGAATGTCCCCTTCTCCCACAGAGCCTCCTGTGGCTGCCTGGCTGCCGCGGAATGCAGCGGTAGCTGTTTGGTACCAGGGTGCCCACGGCAGCCAGGCAGCTCAGGATTGGGCTGCCCATCTTAAGCCAGTTCACACATTATGCACAGACTGTATATCCCATTCTGGACTTGTATGACACATGGTTTACAAATATAGCTTTTCTGCATTCACACTGTTCTTATTAGCCGAACAACGTAAGAAGATTTAATTTGTATACATAAAAACATAATGTGTGAAGTGGCTCTTAAAAAAAACAAAACTCTTTGCAGTCCAATTGCTAAACAATTGCTTAAATAGAAAAATGGCACCACTGTGTTTGTGACTACATCTTAGTAAGCATGGATAGGATTACAGTAATCTGCAAAACTGACAAAGGAGCAGATTTGCACTAGAGAGTCATTTAAAAATGCAAGTCTGTGCTGGACAAGAAACATTTTTTAAGATCAGCCCTTGTAACAACGAAAAGACAACTTCAGTTCAGGATAACATGGCTGCACCATGTCATACAGACCTCATGGGCTGGTAGATGCCAATCAGTCTCTCATCTGACAGTTGTAGTTCCATAAAAGGGAAATGAAGAGAAAGGGATATTCTCTAGGGCCCCTTAATGTTCACTGTGCATTCTTTGTAGAATCGAGTTTAAGATTAATTTAGCTTTTACATTTCCCACCTGTTCATTAACACCATAATTTGGTTCTTCAGACCATCCAATTTCTGAGTCACTTTCTCGACATCTTGAAAATACTTTTCAGCTGTTTTTATGTCTCCAATCTGGATAGTACGAAAATGGTTAAAAAAAAAACAACAGTTACTGCAACTAGCAAAGCACTATCAAAAGGTAGGTTCTTATACAAAAATACCTTCCAACACTAGGAAAAAAGAAAGATAAAAGAGAACACAAAGGGAATATTAACACAAAATCCCAGCCAGAAATAAGCATGGCAGGGACTGGGCCAGACATTGCTAGAATCATGAGGATTCAACTCAAAATAAATAAAATAAAAAAGAGTTCTAGCCCTTATAGTTGCAGCATTTAAGATTGGCATCTTGCAGATAAAATTGAACTAAGGATTCCAAACTAAGAGGAGTGTCAAGGTCAAATAAATCCAGCAGTGTAAAAGGTAAACCAAAGCGAAGCCATTTTGCCCTGAGATTGAATTGACTAGGAGCATGCTGACATAGCCAGGAATTTGAGCCATTTAGGAGCATCCTGGAAAACATCAGGCACAGATTTCTGTAAATCGGTGGCATTCCTAAGAGAACAAAAGACTTAAGTACTTGGCCTAACAAAGTACCTAACAAAGCCCAGGAACTGAGTAATGTCCGACCCATTTGTGAGGCATTTACACCTATTTCTAGTCTGGCAAGAATGTAAATTTGTTTTAAGTGTGCAAAGCCGGGGAGGGAAAAAGCTGCCAGCAACAGATTCAAAACTGAACAACTGAATGTGATTGGTTAAAATGATTTGATGGACAGAAGTGTATTCAAAATGGCTATAAGTATTGGACCAAAAGAATGCATCCTTTGCTAGTTGGGGATGGAGAGCTACGCCAGGTTGCTGAAGGTCTGCAACCAACAACCTCAAGACAAAGACATCTAAAGAAGCAAGAGTCTGACCCTTGTGGGCCGCTGTTAGAAAGTATGAGACACCGAACAGCTGCTTAGCAAGACTGCCGTGTTAGGGAGGGACAAGTAAGCTTAGGAGTTTAGCTTTATTGTTTTGTGCTTGGAACTTGGATCACCACTGCTTCTCTTTCTTTTATCCTTAATAAACTTTTAATTGTGTTTTGGAAACCTGTCTGATTAATGCTGGATCATAGCTATTCAATAACACGGACCTAAGAGGAAAAAAGTGCTTCCACTTTAAAGCTGTTGACCTGCTGCAGCGCCAGAGGTCTAACAGGCAGCTAAAGGTGCACACAGCACATTTGGTCTTTTCCCCTTAAACAAAATCCTCAGTGTTCTGGCCAGTTGAGGCGTATGTAAGCTAACTGGATCAACATGTGAGGGGAGAAGAGGGCAGTAGATCTTCACAAGGAGACATTGACAGACTTATCCTGCTTCTGTTCTTCTGTTCCACACCAATTTATTATAAGGATTATATATGGTATGTATTGAACATTTTTGGATTCAGATCATCCCTCCTTCTCATTTACAATAGTTCTGCCTGTGTCCAATGATTAGAGGAGTTTAAAAACTTTGGAGTTTTGGATTTAAAAACTCCAAAAAAAAAAAATTGCCTTATTTACATTGTGTTCAGAAAGACTTGGGCGGCAATTCTATCTTACTCCTCGAAACAAACAGCTTTACCAATGATTAACCTGCCTGCACCTTGACAAGCAATGTGCCACTCTCAGGTTTCATATAGCCAAACAGAACCTATTCAGAGCTCAGGTACTTTTTGAAGAAATCTCAGAAAGGGAAAAGATTCTGTGGCTGCCAGTACTTCCACTCCAAAATTAGCCTGGACCCAAAGCTGAAGCCGTAAATACTGTCCACATGGAGTGTGAGGACAATGGCATTTTGCTTGCAATGCTTCAAAAGAAGCGCTCATCTCTACGTTCTGCTATGGTGGCGATTCCTGCTTTCATCTATGTGTCCCAAGCACATCCTTCTCTACGGAAATAGAAGAATTTCCCCAGTGGTTAATGCTCTTTGTACAAAAGGGTCAAAATGCAACAATGAGTCATGCCTTCCTTGCAATCAAAACTGTGAATAACCCAAACTGCAGAATCTGGGGCCTCTAGTCCCAGAAAATTAAGACATAACAAACCTAAAAGCCCTAACTTTTCTGAAGACTAACTGAGATAGCAGCTTTTGCTTCCATTACGTGATTACCCCCCCCCCCCAAGATTAACCAGCTTCTCTGAAAGAGTTGTGTGTGTGTGTGGGGGGGGAGGGGGGCTCTTTGAAACCTCCATGTTCTATGCAGATGCTTGAATGAAGGAAAATGAGACCAATGTTCTAGTACATGTTATTGTATGCAGAATGAAGAAGGGAAATAAGGTCACTCAGAGAGAAGTTTTGTCAAAGGGCTTTTCTGGATGAAATGTACTTTATAATTCTTTTTTTAGTCTTGCTCCAGCATAAGGGTGAGAATGACAAGATTACTCTTGGAGAATGCAAGGCTTGAAGAATGCATCTTATGATTCAACAAGTCAAATACAGGCCGCCACCCACCATGTACTGTAGCTGGCCAGGTGTTTTTGGGCAGTCCTGTGCAAGCAGCAAAAATGAGATATGCTTGGAGCCCTAGGAGCTTGCCATACATGGTGGTTGGGCTGCCTCCATCTTGGTAGGTCACATGGATGAGAGCCAGTGATTTGCCAAAGGTCACACAGTAAGCAGACAACATTTTAGTGTCTATACCCCCCTGTTCAACATCAAGATCTACTGCAGTGTTATTCAAACTGTGGGTCGGGAGCCACTTGGGGGGCTGCAACCTGATGCCAGGTGGGTTGCAGAAAGCTGGGAGCAGCCATCTTGGAAACTGCAGACCTTACTCTTGTTATATTCCTTTTGTGAGTGTTAACAGTTTGGATTTTCAAGGGAGGGGTTTTGTTTTTTTTTAAAAAAAAATTTGTTTTTAGTTCAGTGCTTTTACATCCTATTTTGTCCTATCTTGCTTTCTGTCAGGGATGTTTCCTGGTTGTGCAATTGCTGCAGTCCAAGAATGCCGGTTTGCATTTCAGGAGTGTCATTTTATGATGTTACAATGACAGCACTTCCTGCTTCCAGGTTAATGACATCACTTCCGGTGGGTCCCAACACGAGCGCCATTCTAAAAAGTGAGTCCCGGTCTAAAAAGTTTGAATACCACTGATCTACTGCATCCAGTGGCTCTCAGAATATTCAAAGAAATGATCACACAACAGGGCAAGGTGCTGCACTTTTGTTTTGTTTTGCTCCTTTTTGCTATAACGTGGTCGTTCTATAGCTGCTATAAATCCCAAGAACATTCAGGTTTGGGACACTGGTTTTATTTACGGGATCAACAATTTGGTTTTGATTATGCAATTTCCTATACTGGGCATTTAATATTCTTTAGTAGCTATTCACAATCACAGCTGCATTTGAAGCTCATTAAAAAGGTTAGTCTCTTTCCTGCCCACCCGCCACAATTCCTAACATATGACTTGGCAACTCTTCTTTTGCATTTCACAAAGTAAGAGAGGAATACTGACAAGTAAAAAAAGACAGGTGTCCCCTGGTACCGCCAGCCCCAGAGCAGCATTTCGAGCAGCAGCAGCAGTGGGTTTCAGCTGCTTTTGTTCAAGGTTATGTAAGCAGGCCAATAGGCTTCTTGCACTTTGTCTTCGTTTCTCCTGCACTTGAAGGAAAAGGCCCCACTCTGACAGGAAAGCCACTAATTCAAGAATATCCAATAATCCCTCTTCCCTCAAGGCCGCCTGTAACAGCCAACTTTGAGGAAGATACGATTCCCTTCAGAGACTGTTAACATTGCTCTTTGAATTGGACAGACAGATTGCTCCTCTGAGACACGAGCCACTCTCCTTGCAGTCTCCCCAAGGTTGGGAACGCTGCTTCGGCAGCCGAGCCAGCCGCAATGAAATGCAGAGCCAAAGAGCGCTGCCAGGAGGTGAACTTTGCTCTTTGGGCATGTTTCAAGGACGGCTGGAACCGTCAGCTAAAGATACTTCTGGTAAATGTATTGACACTTTCCTTACTATGAAAAGGCACACAATCTGTTTTGTTACACACACACACACACACACACACACACACACACACACACACACACA
>JAJKFI010000012.1:22116241-22127466 GCA_029204185.1 Lerista edwardsae | reverse complement strand
ACACACACACACACACACACACACACACACACACACACACACACACATCCCCCCCCCAAACCAGCACATTTTTGAACTTATTAAATCCTATCAAAATGTAGTTTCCACTGCAGACAATCATTAGCATGAACCATATAAGGATGAAAATCCAGTTTTTAAATCAAGGAATATACTGGCTGGATTCTAATCCTTCAAAAATTAACCTAGTCAGCCCTGGTGCAGCACGGCCGCATGGCCCATGCTGTATCCAGTGTTGAAACTGAGCAGGCTGGAGGTCTCTTCAGGGTAAAGGAACATTTGCTCCCTTACCCAGTATCTACTCCCAGCTGGCCGAATAGGCAGGACTGTATTAACCCATGGCTTGGCCCCTAGACTTTCAGGTATTTTGGGGGCCCCTCCAAAACTCTTTAGGAAAGTTCCTGCCACACTGAATGGAAACCCCTGGTGGGTGGGCAGGCGGGCAAGGTTCTCCTCCCACCCCCTTACAAATAAGGCCTTTGAAAGGTCAGGCTGCTGTAGTTTCTTGCTGGCTGGAGGGTTGGCCGGCTCCCAGAGTTCCTGGATCCTCGGTCTAGACACCCATGCATTAGGCTGACAGCCAAGACATACCAACCTGATGGGCCCTAGTCCCTCTGAGGCCCCAGGCGTCAGCCTAAACCGAATGGATAATACAGCCCTGCCAATAGGGCTACTCGGATCTGTGCCAGCTAAATCACGTGTAGGGCTTTTAGGCCTGAGACAGGAGTTAGGATATGGGGGATACTCCATTAGGATACTCCTCCACCATCCTCACTCACTCCTGTGCCTGAACTGCCCCCACCCTGCCCTCCCCAATGGCCCAAAACATCCCCCCTGCCTCTATTTCACCTTCCCCTACCCCTATGCCACTCAGCACTGCACTTGCCAGTGCCAGCAGATCTCGGGCTGGATTCAACACCAGCGGGCTGGCGCAGGCCATCCTGCCGGCACTCCTTGCTCATGAGTCATCACAAACATGCTTTATTGCACGTCGCTACACCAGTGCTGTGCTAGTATAGGATTGGGCCATAAGCTTTGCAACCAACTCCAATTCATGTTTATTCATACTGAGCTCAATGGCTGAGAGCCAGGATGCGAGCTGAACTGAAAGCCAGGATGGTATAGCAGTTCTGAAGCTGGACTTGAACCTGGATCTTCCAAGTCCTTGCTCAGCCACCAAACTTCTTGGGCGACCTTGGGCCGGTCACCTTATCTTAGCTTCACCCACCTCACACGGTTATTGTGAGGACAAAAGGAGGGAAGGAATTATGTACACCATCTTGAGATCCTTGGACGGAGGTATTAAAATGTGAAAAAGTAATAAGTAAATAATGGTGCTTAGTCCTAGGTAAAGACATTCAGGATTGCAAAGATAATGTAGTGACACAGTAGTTTGAGTTTTTAGTTAGATGAAATTACAGTTGTGCCCCGGTATCCACTGATTGTGTATCCATGGTACCATGGATACTGCGATGCCTATTAAAAAGATAGAGGAACAATAAATAAATCTCCTTTTTCATCTTGTTGCAGCAAACCCACTGATGTTTCCCCATCTTTAAAAGTATCTGTGGTTTCAGATATCCACAGTGGGGTCCAAAACAGAACCCCCATGGATACTGGGGCATACCCATACAATAGATCTCACTTTCTTATGAAGAAGGAATATTAAATACTTAATGATAAAAGAGGAACTAAACAATAGGAAATGTGGAGAACAAGAAGAGAAAGGCAAGGAAGAGCTGTTGTCCTGTGCTTCTGCCCCCCTCTCTCCTTCCTCCCCCATACCCACTACCAGATTAACATATTGGTTTTTGACCACTGTATTTTGCCATTACATCGAAACCAGCAAGCTATGGTTTGTGAGAACGCTGCAAACCAGGATTGGAAATTAAGCCATGATTCAGTGTTCCATCTGAATGGACCTACTGTTTGGCGCTCTGCGATGCCACCGACAGCTATTGTACACTACTCTATTTGGAAGGAAGGAAGCTTGCGTACAAATACTAGAAAGTCCTTTTCTCGCCCCTACAAGGTTTAAGTCAAGGGTTATCAATTTAGATACCTCAAGTGCCACTCAACTCAGTTGGCCATCTCTGTTTTAAGTTGTAAAGTAACAATTCTAAAGTGGCTGATGAGCAACACATCCATCTAGACACAAGTTGGCAATTTTGTTCAACCACGGTCAAAGAGGGATGTCACTTGGCTTTATTCAGAAACAAGCAGATACCTGCAGGAAAATCCTTCCGATTCCACTCAACAGCTGAGGCTCTTGCTCTGGGTAATACTTGATGACAGTATGATATGTCTCCACAGCAAGCACATAGTCCTAAGGGGTAAAAAAGCGGACAAAATGGTTTTGCAAGGTCAGCATTTACTAGTTGCTCTACATACACAATTTAAATAAAGCAAGGGTGCATGCATGCACACAAAAACGTTATTGGCATCATGATTCAAAATGGCAAAAAATAGAAATGTTAAACAACCAATGAAAAGGGTTGCCCTGACTAGGACTAATTACTGCTCTGTTGCATTAGTATAAAGAGGAGATGTACAAGAATCTAGTAACTAGATGTTGTTTAGCCAGATGAGATTTTACTCTCTTCCTATCACTCAGAAATGGGGAAAGCATAAGGGCACAGAACCCTTAAACCTGAACCATGTTTTGGGGGACCCAAACATCTCTGTCCCAGAAGCAACTGTCGCTTGCTTTTATTTGCCAGGCTCATGCACAAAGGGGCGCATGTAATGTGTGCGCTCACTCTCACATCTACAGAGCATACAGCATTCTGCATGGCAACTGAAGCCAACCCCAGTGCCAAGCCCACTGTTGGTCAGACATCTGATATTCTAAAATTGCCTCTTGCTGGAAAAATGGCCACTGCTCTTACAGTGTGAGCAGCGATGTTTGCGTTGTGATGGGGAAACATAACTATAGTGAGATGAAGGGCATTTTAAAGGAGCTCAGTGCAGTCGGATGGGGAGTTAGTGAATAAGAAGGGATTCTCCCCTCTTGCCCCTCTGGCTTGACTACTGATGAATGTTTTGAAGATATGATTTTTTAAAAATGTATTCAAAATTGTTTGCTCGTCTCTTGTGTATGACTTCTTGACTGACAGGCCTTGGCCTTCATTAAATTATGGACTTAAAAAAACATACAAAAAAACCATTTAAAAATTGACTACAAAAATTAGAACAGTGCGGACAGAATAGTGCACAGACTTTCAGGTAATTTCAGGTAACAAGAGAGGATAATTGAAATGTTGGGTTGCTGCCTGGAGGCGGTTGGGTCCTGGATGAAGGTGAATAAACTGAGATTAAACCCTCCTGAAGTCCTCCTGGACCAGAAGTCTGAAGTCCTCCTGGACCAGAAGATGGTGTTGTAGGTACTAGATGTACAACTTACTCTAGTGGGAGTAGCATTCCCTCATAAGAACATAAGAAGAACCCTGCTGGATCAGGCCATAGGCCCATCTACTAGTCCAGCTTCCTGTATCACACACTACTCCTCTGAAGGAGGAGCTCTGTAGCCTGATAGTTCTCCTGGATCCATAGTTGTTGGCATGGCCAGTTGAATGGCCGGTTGGCATCTGTGGTCAGCAGGGCTTTCGCCCAGTTTTGGCTGGTACACCAGCTGAACCGTATCTGAGGCAGCTGGATTTGGCTATGGATGTCCATGCCCTAGTGACATCTAATCTAGAGTACTGCAACACACTCTATGTGGGGCTACCCTTGAAGACAGTTCAGAAGCTGCAGTTAGTGCAGAGTGCAGTGGCCGGGGTGGTCGCTGGGACTCAGCAGGCTGATTCTGCCCATGCCATTGCTCCAATGGCTGCGCTGGATGCCCACTCCATTCCGAGCCCAATTCAAGGTGTTGGTTGAAGCCCCATACAGCATAGCACCACATTCCCCCACATAATCCTGCACATCCGCTTGCCACACAAGGCCCTGATTAGGATACTGCCACCATCTGAAGCCAAGGGGATAGGCCCACGGTACAGGACCTTTTCTAGTTGTGGTACCATGCCTTTGGAACTGACTTCCAGAAAATCTGAAGACAGACCCCTCTCTGTGCTTGCTGGTGTGATTCCTCTTGGCCTATGTAGTGTTGCCATCAGCATTGGCCAGCTCTGAACTTCAGTACAGTGGCTATGCAGCACCTACTGCACCATCAGGGGGTGCCCTGTGCAGGTTCTCTTAGGGTCCCCCAGCAATCTAGTGCTGGTACTGATCCCATGGCAAAATCTGCCTCTGCATAGGAAGTTAATATATTAGGGTTGCTAGCTAAGGGAGACATTGATAACAGTTCTTTCTTGTACTATTTTCAATACAATAGTTCCCCATCACTTTCTGGCAAATAGAAGGGGAAGAAATGGAAGCAGTGACAGACTTTATCTTCCTGGGCTCCAAGATCACTGCAGACGGTGACTGCAGCCATGAAATTAAAAGACGTTTACTTCTTGGGAGGAAAGCTATGGCGAACCTAGACAACTTAATCAAAAGCCGAGACACCACCCTGCCAACAAAGGTTCGCATAGTCAAAGCTATGGTTTTCCCAGTAGCAATGTATGGATGTGAGAGCTGGACCATACGAAAGGCAGAGCGCTGAAGAATAGTTCCTTTCGAATTATGGTGTTGGAGAAGACTCTTGAGAGTCCCCTGGACAGCAAGGAGATCCAATCGGTCAATCCTCCAGGAAGTCAAGCCCGATTGCTCCCTGGAAGGACAAATCCTGAAGCTGAAGCTCAAATACTTTGGCCACCTCATGAGAAAAAAAGAGAAAAGAGCCTCATGCTGGGAAAGATTGAAGGCAAAAGGAGAAGGGGGCGGCAGAGGATGAGATGGTTAGATAGAGTCACCGAAGTGATGATCATGAAATTGGATGAACTCTGGGGGCTAGTGGAGGACAAGGAGGCCTGGCGTGCTGTGGTCCATGGGGTCGCGAAGAGTCGGATATGACCTAGTGACTGAACAACAACAACAATGAGGCGGCACAGGTCTGTAAGAAGATTGTGCCTTCTGTCCTTCCAGAATGTTTGAATAGGCTTTTTATTCTAGCCTCCAGGAATACAAAATGGGGAGGAGGAACGGCACTCTTTCCTGAAGAGAAAGAGAAAGCAGAAATTCTTATTCTTGCAGAAAGCTTTGTGAAATGTCAGACCCAGAGCCATTGTTTCCAAACCAGTTTGGCTTACAATTTGTTTTCTCTGTTTCTTCCTTAGTTGTGGCTAAGAAGATCTCCTGCTTTTCTTTTTTGAAAAGTGTGTGTGTCTCATATGGTACCTGTATTTCTCTCTCTGCAGCTGGGGAGATGATATATAAGCTGGGAAAACTGCAGGGGGTGGGGGGAATTAGTCTCCTCACCCAGTGTGACTGTCCCCACCTTAATCAGCCTCACAACTTCTGCTTTTAAATGAAAGAAAAAGCTTGGCAGGAGATGCTGTTTGCCGATCTCCTCTAAATTATGCTAGTCTTGCCTTTTAGGTGTGGCTGGCCCAGCCATGAAGCACCCAGCCATGGCTGGTAGGGAAGCAGCAGATTCTTGATGCCCTTCATGCTTAGCCTACTGCCGCCGCCTCCTTCCATGCACTAAAAGGAAGTGAGAACACGATCGTCCACTGTGCTCTGTCTTTGCACAGGGTTTAAAGTTTAAACGGAACAGAACCCGTCAACCTTTAAACCCAGTGTGAGGCTGGTTCATGGTGAGGACATAAAGAACTGTTTCTTTGGGGATGGGAGGTGCACAAGCACTCCCAGAGAGGGGAGAAGCCTGAGGGCCAAATCCTACCCATTTTCCAGCCCTGATGTAGCCATCCCAATGGGGTGTGTGCTGCATTCTGTGGTGAAAGGGAAGTCAGGGAGGCCTCCTCAAGGTAAGGGAACATTTGTTTGCTTACCTCAGGGCTGTACTGCAGCTGCATCGACACAGAAACCTGGATAGGATTGGGCCCTAAGAGCAGTGTGGGGCTGTGGATCCACTTGGGCCTGCCCTGTCCTTAGACATTCCCAGTCAGTCTACTTCACAGCACCTCTAATGTGCACGTAGCACAACTGAAGCACAGTGTCCACCTGTTTACCTCTCAAGGTTCTTATTCTTTACACAGCACTCTCAAAGGACACGACACTTTACAGAATTTAATAAGGTGGGAGCAGGGAGGGACACAAGTCCTTGCTCAAGGAACATGAATACTAAACTCTGACAATGGGCTGGGCGATGTGACTGAGAAAGGAACATCAAGGGGAAAATTGAAGGAGAGAAGTAGGCGGGCAAAAGGAAATGAAGGATGAATTTGAGCAAAAGATGCACGGCTGCTGTGGAGATCTTAGATTCCAGCATGGAAAAAAAATGCAGTATTTAATTCCTGCCAAAGTGCTATTCTTCTCCAGATAGTCTTGCTATCAGGACTGTAGAAAGGGAAGTCGGTCACATGAGTGTTATGGGCACATTCTGGTTATTTCTGAAGTTTTTGAACATACAGTACACAGAATATTTATTTCAAGAGGGCGAACAGCAAAATAGCTGTTCCTCCTCCTAAAAATGCCAGTTAATAGCAGTGTTTTTATTCAAAGGTCTACATCTTCTCACCATGAAAATTTTTTTCCCTACTTGCTATATTAGAAATAAACTAGTTGTAAAATCACCACAGAGCTGAACTGAATATTGTCACTGAAGAATTTTCAGCTTTAGATTTGGGCGTAGCAGGAAAAAAAAATGGATAGGACCAAAACCTCAGACTATTTCAAGGAGCCTCCATAATGCTGAGAAAATGGGGGAAGGATAGATTAGTACTGGTTGGTTGGAGGCAGTTGTCATTTTTTCCCCTCACTGCTCATTTGATGCCAGGAACAGCTGGAGTGTGGAGTTCTTTGTAGAATCTTGCTCTTTCTGGCTGCCATGATTTTTTCCCCTCCAGAATCTCCCATGACTGACATGAATCATGATACAGTGTCATTCTGAAATGAATTCTGGAGGGGGAAAAAATGATGGCTGCAAGCAAGCTGAGAAAAATGATCAACCCCATACCTCACCACCACCACCACTAAAATTCACTGGAGAATCTGGCAGTGCTAATTAGAAGGCAATATAACTTTGTGGTGGGTCACTAGATGGCAGTAGACTGCGCTTTGCACCAATTCCAGCAGACAAAGAAACCTAACATTTCCTTATTACACGTGGAATCGACACTGACAACTGAATGATTGATTTGAAGGAGTACAAAAAATTTAAAAAGTGCGCCAAATTCTTGAAAACATATACTCCTAATTACCTGCACCTGTGCGATCTTATGTTTATTTGTAAGTAAATAATTCACATTTCTTATATCAATTGTAAACTACACTTGCCGCATTTTCTCTCTTACACATTGACTAGAATGAAGATGATAAAACACAGGACACAGTTATTTTTTCTTCTATTATAAAGGGACGGATGGCGCATACAGTATAGTTTGAGTATTTAGACGAGTGTGAATTTTATACGATAGCACACAAGTGACTTATGCAAACGGCTCCGTGCTGTGGGTCAGTTGTACACCAGGAGGTGCAGCTCCTCCACACAATGCAGATTACTGCCAGCTTTTGCATAAGGTCAGGCTTGCTGTTCGTCTCATTCCCCAGGATTCCAGCACAGGAGCCACACGAGACATACTTATCCTGGGCCTCAACCCTTCTGCCCAAACAGAGAGACATCTGTGGAGGATGCAGACTTGGGCCACCATTCAAATATCACCTTTACAGTCCTTTGAGAGGACTTCTGGAAGCCGAGCCAAATTTTTCTTTGAATGGCTGCCTGCGGTAGTCTACCCCATACTGCTTTCTAAATTCCTCTGAGTTTCAAAAATTGGCATGCTATGAGAGGACCTTCCTGGGGTGAGGGGCAACTAAACCAAAAGCTCTTGTGAGTTCCTATAATAATAATAATAATAATAATAATAATAATAATAATAATAATACATGTATTTATATACCGCCTTTCTTAAGATCACTAGATTTCTCTAATGACTGTAACTCAAGGCGGTTTACATAGGCAAACTTTTATTCACAAACCCGAAGGTTTTTACAATTTACAGAAATGTTCTATCTTTCAAGAACAACACTCATACAGATCTTTCTTTCTGGATTTAACCTTCTTTTTTAGCCGCCCGTCTGTCTTCTGCTGGCTGCTGCCCACTTTTCTCTGAACCGTGGCCACAGCCCTGAGCCCCAGTTTGCTTCCTTGGATTTTAGTTTGTGCATCTTTCTCAGTGGAAGAATCCTTAAGGGAAGTTAGGAGCGAGCTGGACAGTGCAGGCAGCCACATCCAAAGGAAAGTCACAAACACATTTTAATGAGGTTTGTGGGGCTTGAACACAAGGGCCTTCTCAAAATGAATTCTCAAAATGGCCCTGGAAGTCTGCGTTTAGAGATGGGTGTTTATGTGAGCCGTGACTGCATCGGGGTCTAAGATGGAGCTGCACTGCTTCAAAAAGAATGATTAGAAAAAGGAAGCGTAAAACAAACAAACAGATGGCCAGCTGCACTGAAGAGAGATGCTCTGAGACACATTTCCTATGAAGAAGAGGAGTAAGGGTTGAAGGCAGAAACCACAAACAAACAAAAGGACTCGGATTCAACATATTAAAAGCCTTTCCAATTAAATTGCTCAGGCAATGCTTTTTCTTAAAATGACCCTGATAACCACCTTAACGAAGGTCTTTAGAGTATTTCTGTGTACTGCTTCTATGTTATACCTAGGATGAAAACAACTTTGCTTCTGCAAAAATCAGTACACTGTCAATCATGTACACAGTACTACTCACGTGTCAGAGCTCTGCAATTTTTAATGTGTTTGCACTCAGCAGAGGTAGCTCATTATTACCCCTGTTTTCCAAAGGGAAAAGTGAAGTGTGACAGCAAGCGTTCGCCTAAGCAAGGATTTGAACTGAAGTCCTCAAGGTCTAAACTCAGTATTTTGACTACGAAGATCTAGGAACGAACGTTTCATAGATGAATATTGTTTTAAACAGCATCCCTTAGAACACCATGGTCAATCCACAACAAGCACGCCACTACCGGCAAATGGACGCTTTCAAAACGGCAGGCAGCAGCAGCTCCATCCTCCTCTCCAGCTTGAAGCGAACCAGGCAGCAGGAAGGCAAGACACGTCAGGCTGCTTGACACTGACTCCAGGAGCCAGGGGAAGAGCTCAGCCTGCACCGAGAGCAGACAGACCATTCCATCCACCTGTGTCGGCACCAACGCTCAGAGCCTCCAGGAGGAGCAGGAGGGAGGAGGGACTCTGCAGCCAGTGGGGCTGTGGGGAGGGGGGGGCAGTTAGGCAGACTAGTAGAGGAGGTTGAGGGCTGGTGCCAAGGGTTGCCAGAGCTGTGTCTGAGGCGGCATCCAAGGCCTCATCCCGGGCCGCGTGGCCCCAATTTGGGGGCCCTTGTGCCGGGGAGGCTCCTCAGGCCTCCCAAGGTGCGCTGGATACAGCTCAGGCTCGCTGGCCTGCCAGCTCCAGAGCAGCTTAGAATTCGGCTGTTATGTGTCAACTATAAATGTCATTTACGTACAGAAATTGGGTCTTAGGGTTGCCAAAACCGACCGGTTAAAATACTAAGTGCCCCAACTCAATTTACAAAAATCATCAGCATGACAGTATTCTATCCTTTTCAGATTGCCACCAGGTCTGCAATGTGCCTATTATAGTTCTCTCGTGAACAAATTCTCACACTTGCACCTCTTCAAATTCTCTTCCCTGCATACTGAGATCTAGAAAATACAGCTGCATTTAATTTCCAACCCCAACATTACCCTTCAAATAAACCAACTAACTTCTCAGGGCCAGTTCAAATCCTTTAGAACCTCTGTGCAGGGAATATGGATGGCGCTGAAAGCAAGTTGTCATCGGAATGACAAGTGGCACTTCCTGGGGACAATTCACAGTGGCTCGTCTATCTATTTTACGGCTCCCACTCATGTAAATTACGCCTGGGAAGGGGTGCCTGTCAACAGTACAGCACTGCTCAGCTGCTACTTTTTCCAAGAGCACTAGACACCGGCTCTTGGCGTTTTGCATTAAACTGAGATGCTGGCTTTATCTGGACACATCAAATGTACAGAATCTGAGACTCAGCTGTAGCCCTGACTTGCCTGGTGAGTTTCTTCAACCACATGGAGAGCCACAGCCTTTGTGGATAGGCTGTCATAGGAGGGAATCCAACCCCTAGTCAGGGAGAGGTCCAAAGGTTGACCATGTTGTAGGGCTTTGGGTGCCACATGATTCACGTGGCTGATTTATGCTGAAGGCTGAAACTATTCGCTACTTTTGCCACTCAGTTAGCAATAAAAAGGTAAAGGTTTCCACACGACCGAATGGTCTAGTCATGACCAACTGTAGGGGGCGGTGCTCGTCTCCGTTTCAAAACCTGTAGAGCCGGCGTTTGTCCTGAGGACAAGCTTCCGTGGTCATGTGGCTGGCATGACTCTACGCTGTAGCACACGGAACACCGTTCCCTTCCCACCGAAGTGGTCCCTATTTATCTACTTGCATTTTAGGTGCTTTCGAACTGCTAGGTTGGCAGGAGCTGGGAGAAGCAACAGGAGCTCACTCCGTCGCGCAGTCTTGAACTCCCAACCTTGCGGTTGAAAGCCCAGCAACAGCGGATTAACTTGCTGCGCCACCACGTCCCACGTCCCAGTTAGCAATAGGATGCCCCTATTCCTAGGGCTGTTAGGAAAACCTCAGAAGGTACTTGCTGTTCTTTCTGACTGCAGCAGCAGCAGCAGCAGGAAGAAGAAGCTGGAATGATTGCACAAAATAAGGCAGAACGACTTTCAGAACACGGAAAGGAAAAAGAACAATTCTTTTTTAGCTGCCAGAGGTGTAGCCATGTTTGTCTGTTGCAGCAAAAAATGTCTCATAGCACCCAAACAATTTCTCCAAATAATTTCAGCAGATGTTTTCTTGGACTATGGTCCCCTTCACCAGATGCATGGTGAAATCTCCTCTGGCTGTTTTTCTTGGCATATATAACAAAAAAGGTCTGAATACTTCAGCATTTGTGTGAACAATCAAGTAGCCATTAAAAAGCAGCAATTTATACATACTTTGGACCTACACCACACATAAGTAATGCCAAATAAGTGGCATTACTGTGTACGAACAGAGCAGTAATTTGAGGATGTGGTCTGAGAGAGAGAGAGAGAGAGAGAGAGAGAGAGAGAGAGAG
>JAJKFI010000012.1:22033824-22112181 GCA_029204185.1 Lerista edwardsae | reverse complement strand
ACTCCCGCCCAGCGAACCGTCTACTGGGGAGTAGATGACACCACTGCTCATGTGGTACGATGGGACTTACAACCTAAAAAGTACGTTCATTGAGGACTGGAGCCCTCAATCAGGCAAGGTCTTCTCCTCTGGCATTTTTCATCTGGTGACCTCTGTTTCTTGTGTCTACTAATCCTTCTATTAGTTGTCTCCTCCAGCTGAAGGAGCTGGACTCAACCCAAACAATGCCATCATGCATGCCTTCCATGTGTCTCCCTGCTTGCCTTTCTGCTCCCCAGAACTGATTCAAGGGTGAACTGAACTGCAGACTTTTCTTCCTGGAGGTAGAGAGCCAACAAAGTCAGGCAGGCAGGTAGGCAGCTACTGGAGATAGCAGGGTTTGAGGGTGGTTGGCCGAAGCTACAATTGCAGATACTAAGTCACAAGTGTCAAGATTCCATTGCTAGACAGGATAGAGAGAAATGGCTAATAGCTCCCTCTTCCTAGCTTGCCCTGCCAAAGAAGGGCAGGGGAATTTTCTAATTTCATAAGGGCATGTGTATTGCATCAGTGCTTTTGTGAAAAATAATAACATTGAAAAGAAAATAGGCAAATGCGACTTCTAACACAGCACGAGGGACGGGATTGTGAAGGTGGTAATGGGTGAACATTCCTTCACCAAGAGAAACAAAAGCTCCTTGCAAGTCTACAGTACACTGGGCAGGCTGGTGCTCCCATTATACTGTAAGGAAAAAAACCACCACAAAAGGTCTCTAAGAAGAATGGGAGGGCAACAGGGAAAACCCAGGAAGGCAACCATCTGGTGGCATCATCAGGATTCTTGGTATGGGAATGAAGGAATAATGACAATCTTTAAGAAAATGCCTAGCGTGGAAGCCACTCATTTCAGTTCTCAGTCCTTGTGAGGCAAGGCGCATAGTAATTCTTTTTTCTTTTTCCATTCTCAGCTAGTTTTCAGAGGACTTCAGGTACAGGTGAGCATTTCTGTGAACATGTGAAAAATGCAAGATGATTGCCTTGTTGTGACTGCATTTCCTCTGGCTGACCCACTGCACAAAGAGTGGCCGGGCCCGTTTCCTGCTCAATTACCCGAGGTGTTGTAAGGAGGGCGGCATTTGCAGAGGGTCTTCCCAAGAATGCGCCAGGTCATGACCTTGGTTGACTGGACACAGTTGGCTCTCAGAAGGCATGAAAGCTCTCTATGAGCTGTAATAAACTTTGTTAAGTTCACAATGGAACTGACATTTGTAGAGGATATCCGTTCTTCTGAAGGCTTAAAAAAAGACACATGATGATCTGTCCGAGTGACCCAAGAAGTCTCCAAGACATTTGACTATATTAAAAATTCAGAGAAATGGGTGGAGTAATATTAAACAGTTATTCAAGCACAGGACTAAAAGAGGGACACAAACTCAAGGTGCAATCCTAACCTGGAGTTCAGCTGGCACAGTTAGGCCAGCAAAGTTTCACTGGCACAAGGGCCACCGTAAAGTGTGCTTGGACCATGCTTGGAGTCAAGGAGGATGGTGCACATTTTCGGTGCTGGCCTCTCTTACTCCAAGAATGATCCAAACATACTTTACAGTGTCCCTTGTGCTGCCCAAATTTTGCTGGCCTAACTGTGTCGGCCTAACTCCAGGTTAGGATTGTGCCCTCAATCTAGATAGCTGAAATTCCCATTATGGGTGTTCAAGAGGATCTATCCAAGTATGTTCCCTCAGCTATTTTTTTCCCCACTCACGAGAAAAATGGGAACATAAATGGTCTTCAAAATCCACAAACATAATATGGTAATATTATCCTATTATGGTAATATTATCATAATATTATGGTAATATTATGGTAAAAGATCCTTCAGGACAATAGCTCTAAGCAATCACTGACACCTTGGGGAGGGAGGAATTTGAATCTGAAGACGAGCCTCAAAACTCAAGAAGAGCCACTTATGGAAACAATGAGCTGAGGTTTTAGGCCAAATGCTCTTTGTGTTTCTCTATGGTGCTTTAGCTTCACATAGCTATAATCATAAACTTGTCATTCTAGAATGGCAGCCATATTCTTTTTTAAAACTGGAAAGGAGACCCGATTTAATGCATCTCCATGATCAAAATAGATGGCAAACCTGTGAAATGAATTCTAGCAATGTACCAAGCGCATCACTTCAAAAGCTGAACAGGTTGTACAAATGACAATACCACTGTTTTAATAGCTTTGGCGCAATCTTGTGAAAACTGTCACTAGTATCTCAGCAAGTGATAAAAGTCACTGCCTGTGAAACAACAGGATTTAGGGGATACCTACCTTGCCTGTTCTCCTGCGAAATGTTAGTCATGCTTCCATCTTCTGCTAGGCCATGTTCCAAGTTGTCTAAGATCTGCAGTGAATGTTTTTTTTAAAGTTAAAAAACTTCTGTGTGTCTCATTAGCTTTCTGGAGTTTAGCAAAATCGTGTATTTTAAACAAGACAATCACAATTGCCACATTCTTACTGCAAACAGATTCAGACAAGAGTCTGTGGCCTCCCAACCTGCGCTGCATACAGTGTAGGCCACCCAGCCTGTCTGTTCCAGCCCAGGTTAGGATTGCGCCTTCAGTCTTGCTAAAGAAATGTATTCAGATACTTATATCAAGACGTATGGGACAGGCTTATTGCACATTGCCGGGTGCAAGGGAGTGGCAACAGGATGCAAGCATCTTGTTGTCTCATGCCTCCCTGGGGCACCTGATGGGCCGCTGTGAGATACAGGAAGCTTTGGCCTGATCCAGCAGGGCTCTACGTATGTTCTTAGGCTTTAAAATGACATGCTTTGAACTGATCTAGCGAGTACCAATTACAGAGTAATTTCAAGACCATAAAAGTAGTTATTTCCCTTCAGTGTGACAAAGGAGATGAAAGAGTAGTATATCCTCAACACCTTGTTTAAAAATTTGCCAAAAAGCAAATGGCAAATGGTAAGTGAACTCTTTTGTAAACAGCAAAATGTTGTGGCAAAATCATCACAACATGATGATTGAGTTGAGTGGCTGGAATGAATTCAGACTTGCAGCTTCTCCTGTTACTGTTCCCCCTTCAAACTGTCTCTAGGTGAATGCCTGCTAGACTGTTTCCCTTGCCAGCATCAGTCTTTAAGTGGTCCCACATAGATTTTTGAAGGGATTTTTTTACAGAGATGAATGGGAGGGAAAAAATAATAATTTCGCTGCTGCAGCTTTTGTTTGCCTGAAGACAGTTCCCTACTAGGCTGGCTCACCAGGACAAAAGTATATTTATTGATTTATGTAAGGAAGGCTAGTGGTCCAAATGAAAAAAAACAAAACAAGAAGCTAAAAACTCTTCAGAAAAAGTAAGGAGCTCCACTGAGACTCCTGAAAAATGGAATATGCAATTCTAATTTTCCAATGAGACTTATGCTGGTTATACCTACAGGCTACATTTTTAGCCAATAGAAACAACTTACAATCTAAAATTCCTCCTAGAAATAGAAGCAAAGCTTCATGAAATATATATGGTTGCCAAGAAAATGTTCAAGAAGCAGCACACAGAATATATTAAAAACCTATATTCAAGGCCTTTCAAAAAAGATCCAAAATGATAAGAACATAAGCCCTGCTGGATCAGGCCAAAAGCACCATCTAGTTCAGCTTCCTGTATCTCACAGTGGCCCACCAGATGCCTCAAGGAACACATGAGACAGCAAGATGCCTGTATCTTGTTGCCACTCCCCTGCACCTGGCATTCTGAAGTAATTAGGAGACCCAAGCTTGATGTCCATACCTTAGATGCCAGGTTGTAGGTGCTCAAAGTATCACAAATGAACTGTATTTATTTAAAATATTCATATATCACCTTTCCACTGAGATGCCCAAGAAAGTTATCATCACAAAATTTGAACAGCCTAAGGTAAAGGGTTCCACACGACCAAATGGTCTAGTCGTGACCGACTGCAGGGGGTGGTGCTCCATTCCTAAGCCTGTTCAGCTGGTGTTTGTCCGAGGACAAGCTTCCGTGGTCATGTGACCGGTATGGCTATAAGCCGTAGCTCACAGAACGCCGTTACCTTCCCACCGAAGTGGTCCCTATTTATCTACTTGCATTTTTACGTGCTTTCGAACTGCTAGGTTGGCAGGGGAGCAGCCTAGAGAGTGCCTAAAGAAGGTTTTACCTTTGCGCAGATTGTTTTCATACTATGCAGTCTATCGAGAGATTCTTGAGGATTTCCCAAGTACTGTTGAAGTTCAGCATGCAAAATCCGCATGGAAAAAGGAACCATGGAACCTAGAGAGACAATGAAATATATCAATTGGGCTTGTCTTGTGCTTATCAGTATGATCTGTGTCTATAATTGGCTATCTGCATTTACACATGAGAACACTTTATGTCTGTGACATAAAAAACAAAATACAGTACAAGATATCATGTTAATCTTTTTTTCTCAAATCCCCAAAATGTACAATTTTATTATGAGCCTACTATTCTTCTCTTAAAAAGAGCCTTTGCTTAGGCAGGAAGCTTTATGAAATTCCTACTGTCCTCAGTCTGTCCCCTCTCAGGCCTGTAGTTCAATCCAACGCTTAATTCCACAGACAGATATTTACCACGCCACAGAAAAAAATATGACTTGGCTAACACTGAGAGTGGTTATTAAGCAAGGTTAATGATCCTACATGCTACTGCATGAAAGGCCAGCCCATTAGGACAGAGGTTAGCGGGCAATGGAAATCCATAACCCCATCACAACGATGTGGCATCGGAACTAACCCCATAGCTTTATTTTAAAGCAGGGAATCAAATTGGCAGCCAATCTGAGCCAGTCAATTTCTTACCAACTAGAGTTATTACATGGCTCACTTAGGGTTCTGAGGCTCCTTTTCTGCAATCACTGCTTGAATGTTGCCCATGGGACAGAACATTGTCTACCTGGTATTCTAATACCTGATATTTCAAATATTAAACTGGATATTTCAACTGCCTCGCTAAAATTGCACTGATAGCCATTTCTCATTTGAGTTCAAATAGTAAAGCGTAACTAAATTTTTCTTTTACAGAAGCCAACAAAATTCAAACAATCCAGGGGGACAATTCAGCATTCTACTGAAATTCAGTTTACAAATGCAACAGACTGTTTCATGCAAAAACATGCAGTTTGCCCCAACATTATAAAAACACAAGGGCAAGATAGAAGTGTCAAAACTCTAATGTACAGAATACTAAAACTCAGTAGAGTAACGAACTAATTATAGCCTGCACTTCTTACCAAGTATCGTATCACAACTTGTTAAAATATCACAGACATTTATATGTTGCTTCAAACTGAGAGAATTAAATTTGTGTACATAACACCAGGAATTAGTTCATTTGAAGTAGTTCTGCAATTCTGGAATAATTGTTAAAAAGACAAGAAAAAAAATTGGCAATTAAAACCTCCCAACTCTAGCTTCCAAAAATGGCCTCCTCAAGATGAAGAATGATAATCTTGTTTAAAACGATGTGACAGAAATATGTCAACAGACCTTGGAAGCACAAGAAGGTGATGGCAAGTGAGGGAAAGTCTCCTCTGAGTAGGAAGATGGTTGTGATTGTTATCAAAGGTGCAAGGTAATGTGTGTGTGGTGGGTGAGCTCTGTGTCATGACAGCTGGGAAGGGCTAAGAACATAAAGGGCTCCAGAAGCCACTCATTCAAGTTTCACAGGGAGCACCAAGGATGAAAAAGACAAAAGACCAAGCTGTAATATGACACTTCTGAAACTTCAATAAAGACTCATCAGCTCTGCGGATAAAAAGCAAAAAACAATCAAATGACAGAATCACAGGAAGTGCTGACTTTGAAGACTTAACCAACTTAAGAGAGAGTGCTCAATCAGAATTTCGGTCTAAACAATAAGACTTTGATTTTGTGCTCTATGACACCATCACATAGTTTTTCATCAAAGAACTTTCTTTCAGCTTTCTCATGCTGGGAAGGAAAAAGCCTGGCCAAAAGGAGCTAATATGGGAGAGCCCATTCCTGTACAAAAGAAAAATCTATAAAAATGTGGCTTTCACTGGATCCCAAGAGACAGAGGAATGGAGCTTCCTCACTGCAAATCATTTCAAGAAAACCTTTATCTGAAGGTATGAACAAAATGGGGGAAAGAATCCAAGTTAGCACTGTAAAAATTTTTTTTAAGGGTATCACTGAAAATATTCATAATCACACACACACGTGCATACACAAACACAAGAAAGACCAGTTTCCTTTTCACTTCCCAATAAAAGCAGAGGAAAATACTATTGCAAACCCAATTCCCAATCCTTCTATATAATTCTGAATCTGAATGCATTTCTGAATTCCTGAATCTAGGAAGCGATAAAACTATGAAAATATAAGGTAACACCAGGTCTATTTAGCTTTATTGAAATAGGTACTTTATTACATTAAAAATCATAAAATCTGAACATAACAAATCACTAATGCAACACCCCAAGTATTTTACAATGTCCCATCAATTGCTTAGGGCAATGGTTCTCAAACGTTTTCGACCAGGAACTGGCACAATCAGCGGCGTCATGCTACCGGAACGCTGGGCGGGAGGAACGGGTGAGCGGCAGCCCGCCCGTCGCATTATGCTCCGTTTTGCCGTGTTCCCCGCCCCCGCGGGGGCGGGGAAGACAGCAAAACGGAGCGTAATGCGACGGGCGGGCTGCCGCTCACCCATTCCTCCCGCCCAGCGTTCCGGTAGCATGACGCCACTGGGCACAATCCACCAGAAGTAATGTCATTAACTGCAAGTGATGTCATAGTCAGAAGTGACATCAAGCAGGAAGTTCTGACATTGTGACATAATAAAATGACACCCCTGAATAAAATGAATGCAGACTGGCATTCTTGGACTGCAAAGCATGAAACATCCCTGGCAGAAAACAAGATTAGGACAAAATAATATGGAAAAGCACTGAACTAAAAACAAAATTAAAGAAAAAACCCTCACTTGACAATTCAAACTGTTAACACACACACAAAGAATATAGCAAGAGTAAGAATAGAGCTTCCAAGAATAGAAATAGAATAGAATAGAGCTTCCAAGATGGCTGCTCCCAGTTTTCCACAACCTACCTGACATCAGGTTGTGACCCACCAAGTGGGTCCCGACCCACAGTTTGAGAAACACTGGCTTAGGGAAAATGTACTTTAAAATATTTCCCTTTTTTCTACAATGAAAGTATAGGATGAAGTGAAGGCTTATTTAAGAAGTTGAAACAAATGTGGAAAGAGGCTAGTAACATCAAAGCCTGATTAATGAACAGTAAACAGAAGAATGTTTTACAATACACCTAATCATCAAATCATGATGAGAAGACAAGCTGGACCAAACCTGACAGCTACCAGTAGATAGATGCATCTGTAAATTGTTCCTTGCATGACAAGCTCTGCGATATCTAGGGTTATGAGCTATGAAAATATCATCGTAAAAAAGTCACCACAGAGGAGACTTATATAATACAATGCATTGATTGGATATGTAATTCTAAAAATGCAGATAGACAATTCTCTTACAGCAGAATGACCTCTTTCAAAAAGGCATTTCATAGAAAAGACTGCAATGCTCTTCTAGCAAAGCCTGGGTTGTTTCTGAGAAGTGCGTACATACGTACATAAAGATGAGTTAACTTGTGCAACACCTAGTATTTCTCCAATGCTGTAAAGTGGCAGAAACCATGAGAGCCTTCAGATGTTAAGAAGTCCAAATGGGTCCTTGTTATCTGCAGGATTGTGGTCTGTGGATTTGACTCAACATGGTTTGCAAGCATGTGTTGGAGGATCTCAGAAGGCCTTTTTTTTTTTTTTTGCTAGACTGGAAGTGCCTGTCAGAAGGCTCCAGAAGGCTCATGCATGGCCTCCCTGCACCTCAGAAGGCCTTTTGGCCACAACTGGAAATAACTTCTGGTCACATCCAAAGATTCTACTGCAGGTTTGATTATATGTGGATTTTGGTATCCAAAGGGGGGTCCAGAAATGGAAACCCCCCCATAGATACCGAAGACCTACTGTACAGACAAATGAACTTGTGGATCACTCCTACTTTACAAATGAACATGTGTGCCTTGCTGGCATTACTGCATTGAGCATTTTGACCATAGTTTTGGAAGGAGAACTTGAGTGAGGGAGGTGCATAGGGCTTCAGACATGTCCAGACATCCATCCTAGTGCATCCAAGGCTGTTTGCAGACATGAGAGAGGAAGCACAGAATACCCAGAAGTGCTTTTTCATAGTGTGCAGTGTAGTGGCTAAGAGATTCAGCACATTCAAGATCAGTGGTTCCCAAATGTTTTAGCATCAGGACCCACACTAAAGAAAAGTTCTATTTTACAAGTTGTTCAAGCCTATGTGACTATAATGGTGATTGGGCAGCAGTGCTTTCTCTCCCCAAGTAGCAGGTTGTTGAACCCTTGATGCACATTCTAATCTGCCTTGTCAGGTTCACAACCCACCAAAAATTGGGCTATGACCCCCTGGTGGGTCCTGGACCCACATTTGGAAACCACTGCTCTAGATGGCCTTAGGCATGCCATTTCTTGGATCCCCCTGGGATAAAATTGGTATTGTAATGCTTACTATGCTATACTGTTGCTATAAGGATTCAATCAAGATAATGCATGCGAAGCACTTCAAACACTCAGAAAGTACTATACAAATGCTAGGTATTAATATAAGCCCTACAACTGTTAATGGAGATGGCTACTGCTGACTGGCAAAATGTTGATCATTATGAAGGGCAGGGTTTATAGTGAGGGTGGTCTGTACAGTGCAGGGATGCTTGAAAGCAGGGGTGTGAGCAGTGCATACAGAGCCCCTTTGCACCTTTCCCCACAGAGCTGGAAGACCTAGAGGGCCACCTAGAGAGACAACATTGATTTCACTGCAATATATTCCAATATATAGAGTCCCATGCATTATTTGTCCCCATAGGATTGAACTGCAGCAGCTATATGGGGGTGGGGTGGAAGGCAGAAGGAAATGGATGCAACTGAGACCCAGATGAACCTCATTTCCTGCCCCAAACAACCTCAGTCTTTAAGGATCAAGTCTGCTCCTATTGGCAAAGTCTCATCCTGACAGTTTCTCGGTCATACTGGAAAGTGATGGAACCTTGACGACTGCCTTTTATGTTACATATTTATCCATCTTTTAAAAGAGAGGAGGGGGTGGGGAGGTTCTTTCATTATCACAGCACCATTTTTCCTCTTTGCTCTAGCAACACCCACAGCACTGACTGCACTGGCAGAGGAAATCCAGAGAAAGCCACAATTTTATTGGTCACAGGATTTCCCTGGGCTATGACAACATATATTTCCAAGGCTAACAACAGAAGTAGCTGCTGTCTGGTAGGTGTTTCCAAGACAAGAACGTTTAAAAGAACAACTAATCCTCCTCATATGTTGAAGAATAAGGATTTCAAGTGCAAAACTGTGCGCCTGAATAGAAGTGTAATACATTCAACAGCAGGTGTGAATGCAGTGCATTGTTTGTGAGGCGGCCACTAGGGGGGGAACATAACACATTTTTCAAGTGTCTCCCATTCACTCACATATTGAAAGGAAAATCTTTTCTACTATTTTTTCCCCTTGTGTTTCCTCACCTCCTCCTGTCATAACTACTTAACCAGAACACTCTAACACCTACAGTCATTTCAAAATTTTAGAAACATATAATTTTTTTAAAGGGCAAAACTGGAGGGTAGTAGGAAAAAAAATCATTTCTTGTAGCAAAATGCAAACTTTCAAGACCTTGTAACAGATAGAAGCAGTATGCTTATTAATTTATTTTGCCCAGGTATTTATATCCCACCAATTTCCTACTGAAGAGACCCCAAGGTGGCCTACAACATTTTTAAAAGAACAGTACAGACATAAGAATTTTAAGTCAGTGCTTGTCTGTGCAGGAGGCAGGTGGCTTTTAAAAACTAGGCATAAGAACATAAGAAAAGCCTTGCTGGATCTGGCCAAGGGCCCATCTAGTCCAGCTTCCTGTATCTCACAGTGGCCCACCAGATGCCTCAGGGAGCACGCCAGACAACCAGACACTTCTATCTCGCTGCCACTACCCTGCATCTGGCATTTTAAAGTAGCCTATTACCCTAGCATCACCCCCAAGGAAGACACCAGACTGAGACTGGCATTTAACTTTATTAAACAAAAGTGTAAATCATGAAACCTACTGAACACCCGTCCCTCCATCCCAGTCTGGGGGTAAGCCAAAAAACCCGCCATCCACGGCCAATTCAGATGACAGAAAAAAATTCCTACCCAGCCCTCATGGTGAGCGACCAGCTAATCTCAGACGGGACATACTGGTCATAGCTTGTAACCTGAGATGGAGTTTTCCTCCATAAATCTGTCCAATCCCCTTTTAAAGGCTTCCAGGTCAGATGCCATCACCACATCTTATGGCAAGGAGTGTCACAGACTACACGCTGAGAACAGAAATATTTTCTTTTGTTTGGTCTAACTCTCCTACCACTCTGCTTTAGAGGATGCCCCCTGGTTCTGGTATTGTGTGAAAGGGAAAAGAGATTCCCTCTATCTACTCTATCCACCCCCAGCATAATTTTGTATGTCTCAATCATGTCCTCGCTCAGGTGCCTTCTTTCTAGACTGAAGAGCCCCAAACGCTGTAACACTTCCTCGTAAGGGAGGAGCCCCAGCCCCGTAATTCCCTAGCAACTACAACTGCACAAATGTGGCAGCTACCATATCCTAAATGCAACCTGATACCAAACATCAAAATGTTAAAACAGGATTCCCAAATCTGAAAACACCAGGATAGTTGAGGATCTCTAATACTGGCCCACATGGTTTTCAAAAAGTCATGTTTTATTTTTAATTTGCTGTGCTAGATACAAGGATTTTCTAAAGCAAAGGGAAGCCACATCAAACATTTCCAACTATGAATGTCCTTTCTTTGCAAACAAACCCCAAACCCAACAACTAAATTCTCTAGCCGATCTTCATTTTCCTTTTTGAAGAAACATGAGACAGAGTCAACAGCTAACGTACATGTGATTTTCAGATCCAAAGATTCTGCCTTGTCAGATTTACAGCTTGGACAATCCTTTTCCTCACCTCCCCCCACCCCCATCTGCTGTGTAACTAGAATCTGCTTGCTACAGCAGGTGGGAGAGAAGAATGGGTGAAGAGAACACTGTATACTCCCTAACTATTTCCAAGCTTTGTAAGTGACAGGCACTGTTGGGACCTCATCACACTACATGTACAAAGTGGAAAGTGATTTGAAAACCTGAAGAAATGTTGCTCACGGATCTGAAAACAAAGGAAAGGGGAAAAAAGCATAGAGGAAAAAACATAGACAGATCTTGGGCAGAAAGGTTGATTTCTGTACAGCGGAATGCCTTGGTTGACTAGGGATAGAAAAGGAAAAAAAGTGGCACTTTCAGTGTTGCTGCTCTCAGAGGTGATGGTTTTTCTGATTTAAAGAAAGAAAATATCTCTGCTGCCGCCTGGGCAAGTCTATACCCCAGAAATGTTCAACCAGTGTTGCAGCACATTGGTGTGCCATGAATGGTCTGCAGGTGGGCCATGGGAGTTTGGAGGAGGGTCTATTAGTAGGGTGATTGGGAGATGTGAGCCCCCCACCGGCAGCATGGTGTGCCTTCCCAATTGCCAAAAAACTGATGGTGTGCACTGACGATTTTAGTGCCTTGCCAATATGCCACGAGAAGAAAAAGTTTGAACATCACTGTCCTACCCTTACAAAATGGTCAGTTTCCATTGGGTTTCCCCTGAAAACAATAAGGAGTTCCACAGATTAATTACAAATTGGGTAAAGAAATATTTCCTTTTGTCTGCTCTGACCTTCCTGCTGTCAAATTTAAAAGATGACCCCCTGGTTCTGGTATTGTGTAAGAAGGAAAATAACTTCCCTCCACCCGCCCCATGCATAATTTTATATCTAGGACAGGGCTATCCAACCCCCCTTGGGCTGATGCAAGTCGCTTGCATCGGCCCAGCGGCGTAAGACATGTTTGCGCCAGCGTGAGAATCAGCCCAGAGACACTGGCAGGGTAAGTCGGTCCTGTGCCAGCTTAGTTCAGCCAGTGTGGGGCCTTTTCTGAGTAGGGGGAAGAAGGTAGGGAGGTGGAGGATGGAATGGGAGCAGAGGAAGGGCGGCCTCATGGGAGGGGGTGGAGCCAGTTATGCCGGATCCTAACCGTCCCCGGGCCATGTGGCCCCAATCCGGGCTGCTGCAGGCTGCTTGCCCCTTGGTGAGCTCCAGTCCAGTCCTCACCTACTGGCCTGCCTGCTCGCGCACAAGTTAGGACTGCTCTCTCAATCATGTCCCTCCTCAAGTACCTTCTCTGTAGACTGAAGAGACTCAAAGCTTGCAGCCTTTCTTTGCAAATTTCCTTTTGCATCATTTCGTGTGAAATTATCACACTTAATATTTTTCTACCTCAAGTTCTTAGATTTTGATGAAACTTGTCATACTTAAAGATCCTGTATAACTATTGAAGAAATGCATTAATTTTTTTTAACTCACAATGCAAAAAAATAGATTTAAGTCTAAATTTTCAAAATCGTATCAAAAAAAATGGTATGCTAGTGATAATTTTACTAGCTGTACATCAGACACCAGTTGAGAAAAAGAGTTGGGTGTGGACTCATTTTAAAGCTCTTTTCATGAGCTTTCATATGATATACAACACAATGAGTTTAATGATTTTTTTAAAAAAAATAATTTTAAAAAATTTAATTCACAGCCCAATCCTGAACTGCCCGACCGTCCAGGAGCGCAGCGGTAGCCAGTCACATACTATGATTTACTTGAAAACTACAGCTGGATCAAAATGAACATTTTAGTCAAGATAAACATTTTAAATTTGGATCATTTGATCATTCACCAGGTCTAGGATCAACTAAGTGATTTTTTTTAAATTATTGTTGGTGAAATCAGAAACATCCAGACAAATCCTTCTTTGGGCCTTGTTTTTTTAAGAAATGAAGATCAGAGTCTCAAGAAGTCAGACCTACTGATTATGCACTGCACAGAATGCAGATAAAACACAAGAGGCCTTGGAGATGCCAAGAGAAACAGTTTCAAGATCAGAGGTGCAGAGAATGGTCAGGATGTGTATTTGATGAACCAGTAAAAGATGATCGTTCAAATTGGGCAACTGACAGTCACACAGAAAGAAGTTATAGAAGAGGGGACAGAATTAATCAAGAGGGGGAAAATGACTTTTAGAGCACAATCCTAACCTGGAGTTAGGCTGGCACAGTTAGGCCAGCAAAGTTTGGCTGGAACAAGGGCCACCGTAAAGCACATTTGGACAACTCTTGGAGTCAGGGAGGATGGCACACGTCTGTATGCTGGCCCCTCTGACTCCAAGAATGGTCCAAACATACTTTACAGTGGCCCTTGTGCTGGTCAAACTTTGCTAGCCTAACTGTGCCAGCCTAACTCACAAGTTAGGATTGTGCCCTTAGAGTAGGAGGCAACCATATAAAAAGTCTACCTGGACACAGTCAAAAAATAAAGTAGTACCCAAAAAGCTAGGGGCAGCCATTGAAATTCATAACATTTCTAGGCTGAAAATTCACAAGGTGTTCCAAACTGAAATGCATTGCACTTAATTCAATGAATATTTTGAATTGGTCCAATTATCTATATGAATTAAATGAAATATGCTTTGCACTATGTTCATAACTATTATTATTTGTATCTCAACAGATTTGATTGCAAAGTGCATTTTAATTGGCTAATTCATTTAACTACTGTGAATCAAAATTAGATAAATAAATCAACTATTTCACATTTATGTCTGTTACAGCAAAGAAATGAAAAGAAAAATTAACCATCAGTGTATTATCATGGACACTGGCACAATAACTAAAATATATGTATGATTTTTAATGACAAAGTAATTAGCTGTTCAATGACACAAATTCAGGCTTCTGTTTCATAGAGTTTGTTTCAAAGTAGACTCTTGGACATGCCCTTCCCGTCTCTTAGGTTATCAAGGTGATAATATGATGCTAAAATATGAACAAAGGAAAACTGATTATCTTTCCCAAGCTTCTAATCCATCTGCTGTTCCCTGTTGCAGAAACTCTGCCAGGTTGCCTGCCTGCATGAAATCATCCATGCATTATCTGACTGTTTAATCTGATTAAAATGAAAGTTGATAATTCTTTACTGTTAAGTACCCGAGTGTTAAATGGTCAAAACATCTTTCTGCTTTAGTATATTTATTCATCTTAAATAACCCTGCAAATTTAAAGGATTTATCTTTTCTTTAAAATATTCCCCTGAACAATTCTGTGGCCCAGAGCAGACATAATGCTCATCCCCATTAGTTGTAAAGACGACTGGTTGCTTTATCCCTCATAAAGATCTGAGACATACAGAGTAACCACAGTTTGGGTTGGTGAACTTAGTCCAGCCCTTAGTAGTCACGTATAAGATGCCACTACATGACTAGCTTGCCACCTTGCAAGCATTGAGCTTAAAGAAAAAGTGAAAATGATTTACCCCTAGTGTGCAGATAGAATGCTTATCACAAACCGTGGTTGAGAAATTTGGTTCAAGTCACGTTTTCACAACCCGACTTGCACTGAACTATCATTTGCACATTTAACTCTAAAGCATAACCATGGTTAAGGAAAATAAAACATGGTTAAACATTATTTCTGCAGAGGGTAGGATATTAGTGTTTAAACCTGGACTGCTGCTGTCCAGGCCTGTAAGGACTGGATCACCAAACAAGAAAAGGCAATATATGAAAATGCAATCTTCTTTTAAAGGCAATATATGAAAACGCAATCTTCTTCTTTCTATTATATGGAACCACATTACAAGTCCAATCCTAACTAAATCCCCATGCAGCAATGCAGTGGCATCAGCATGGGCTGATACTGCATACTGCAACCTGCAGGAGATTTTTTACTGCTGGAGGCCTCCTCAAGGTAAATAAAAGGGACATTTGTTCCTTTGCTCCGAGACAAGCCGCAGCAGCCATTATGGATCAATTTGGACCTATGCCAGCGATATTGCAGGCACAAGTCTGAATTAATCTGTGCAGGTGGATCAGGCCCTGGAAGAACGTTGGAATTCAGTGTGCATTGTCACCACTGATCTCTTTCCCCTCTTCAGCATGATTCACCTGTCCCACCCCATCTCCTCCCCATTCAGGCTCTCCGCATCTCGTTTAACTCCCTCCCTCCACCCCATTCAGTCCCAGGCAGGCCTCTCTGGCAGGCCTCTGTAGCTTCGCCAGGGTGCACAGGAAGGTTCTAGCTTTCCCACTGCCTGCTGGACTGCCACAAAGCACTTTATGGTGCTTTTATGGCAGCCTGTGCTGGTGGAACGTGTGTTCCACCAGTGCAGGCCTTGGTTAGGATTGAGCTGAAAGTATCCTATACACCTAGGACTATTGTGGTGTCTTTTATTAAATGTTTAATTGCATTTTTTCCTTAATAAATGCAGTCACTTTAAAAGCAAAATAAGGACACAGTCCTAACCAACTTTCTGGCACCAGGGTAAGGGAAATGAAGCCCTAAGAAAAGGAAACAAACGCTCCCTTACCATGAGGAGGCCTCTGTGACTACTATTCCACTGCAGGATGCAGAATATGCCCCACTGGCACTGCTATGCCAGTGCTGGAAAGTTGGTTAAGATTGTGCTTTAAGTGTCCTGGGCTTTGCTTCTAAGAAGATGCCTGAACTCTATGGTACCTGTCACTGTTCTGCAAGGTGTAGCCACTGGTTAACTGGAAGGTCTTTGAATGAAATAAGGTGTTTCAAGGTTAGTCAAGGCGTTCTAAGAATTTGGGTCACTACTGTTTTCTGTTAGAAACTTGTCATAAAATCTAACTCATTTAAACATGAAACATGAAACATGAAACGCCTGGACTTTTTCTTATAGAAGATATGCATGGGTGCATGCACATCTGTAAGTATATATAGTTAAGGTCAGAATAATTAACATAATCCAGCCACTGTTAAACTCTTTCAAGTCCCATTAATATCAGCGGGTGAGCTTTAAGCATGCCCTATTCTTCCAGTGAAATCTGTTGAATCTATATAATATGGTTGCTTCATGTCATTATAAATATTAACACTATAAAAACAGAATACAAACAACAGGTTTACCTTTGCGTCCTGGGTATACATGGGGGTAATATTCATAATAAAGATCAGACTGATCTAGGTTTCCAAATGGTTCAAATTCCATTTCAGCACTTTGGAAGAGACCCAGTTTCACCAGGAGTGCTAGCCTTACAAACCAGAGCTTGAAAGCAGAAAAGAAGCAGAAAAAGTTGTGAAGAGATTAGACAGTTTTTACTACAAAAGCAAATAAATCTGAAAGGATCAAAAACAAACAGGGAACACAACCAAGATTAACACAAAATGGAAACAAGCAATTCCAGTGATTTAGTACATTATAGACTGGAGAAATGGGATATGTCCTTTAACAGTAGACTTTTAATCCACCTTTTAATGAAATTATGTGCAAAATAGAATACATAAATTAGCTGCAGGCATTCAACTTGAGTTACATTTCTAATAAGATCCAGCCACTTTGGGTGCCCCTTTGGGGAGAAAAGTGAGATAAAAATTGGATAAATAAATCAAACATGAAACAAATTACCTGGTCCCATTGCAAAGTGCAAATTCAGGAACTCAAGGCAAGTATATACTGAGTACCCACCTGGAAAACTGCACCCAAACACTTGCTTGTCTGAAAGGCAAACATACCTGCAGGGAGTCTGTGGTATGGCTTGTGGGTAGGCCACTTTTGCCATAGCCTTGGCCATGGGCAGTCAGAAGTCGTCCACATAAGTCAACTGCTGCTCTCCAGTTTTTGCTGCTCTACGGGGAGAAGGAAAAGAACGAATGGCAAAGTAACAAATATATTCAGCTGCTTAAAATGTGGAGCTGCTTGTTTTGCTTGAAGCAGCTATAGCTAGCCATTAGTAATAATGACAAGGTCAGTAACGTTGGCCAGTAGGAAGCAGGATGTCATTTGTCAAAGCCACTTGTATGATTAGGTGAAAAGTGAAGTCAGGCATGACTCAAAATTTACAATTAGAAGAATGCTACTGTACAAGCATGCACAATTGATTATGACAGGTCAAAGACTGCTCCATTCAAGAATAGCGATCCACCTGATGTTTAACCCCTCTGAAATAAGCAATATTTTTGCCATTACAAAGAATCATACTCATTCTCTCCAAATAATATTGCTATTTTGGATCTGATTACATTCTGTTAGGTTTGAATCAATGCATTCATGAAGGTCACACAACATGATTTAGGGTTCAATCCTAACCTGGAGTTAGGCCGGCACAGTAAGGAGAGCAAAGTTTGGCTGGCACATGGGCCACTGTAAAGCATGTTTGGACCTCTCTCGGAGTCAGAGGCACCAGCACATAAATGTGCGCCATCCTCCCTGACTCCGAGAGTCACTGGCCCTTGTGCTAGCCAAACTTTGCTGGCCTAACTGTACCAGCCTAACTCCAGGTTAGGATTGCGCCCTTACTTGAAAACAACAGCTGGATCAAAACGAACATTTTAGTCAAGATAAACATTTAAGATTTGAAACATCTGGTCATTCACCAGGTCTAAGACTAATTAAATGATTTTATTATTATTGTTATTGAAGTCAGAAACATCCATACAAATTCATTCTCTGGGCCTTAACCATATTGAAGGTATTCACCAGGCTCTTCTCAGCAGTACTGAAACATACTGTACATAGAAGTGTTTAGGGCCCAATCCTGTGGGCTTTACCATGGGAGGTACACGCATATCGCCCAGGCTAATGTTGCAAATGCTGTAAGGCACCTCCAACACCATTGGTAAGCTATTAGCGCCAACGCCAGCCCAACGCCGGCCCCGCAACATCCAGAGGCAGCAATGCGAGCCAGTGAGCGGTGAGCACATTGCTCGCTGGCATTGCATCCTTTTCGGGAGGGGCAGGAGGGTGCTCCTGGGAGGGGTGGAGCAGGGGTGGGGCCCAAAATGGTAATTTCCTTTTGCTAAACTATTTTCACCTTAAGTGTGACAAAAGCACATCAATTCACAATTTCTGCACCAGGAGCCACTCTTACCACCACCCAATCTTGCTCCTTACCAATATTTCATTTTAGTCCCATGGTGGCATGAGCCATTCAAAATGAGAAGCGGACCGGCTCACTGCATGATTTATTGAACCATGAGAACAAAAAGATCTATCTGAGGTTAAAGGGGAGAAATACTCTTGTGCACCAACCACACTTATGGATGTCCTTAGACCTAGAATTCATACAAGGCTACAGAGATTATTTTCTTATCTAAGATAGGTATTCAAAGCCACTCCATGTCTTTTTTTATCTCTTCCTTAAACTGTTCTTCATTTTCCCAGTAGTTAAAGGTTTCTTGCTCCTGTTTTCTGAAGTTAATTTCCTGTTTTTGGCAAGTCCCAAGCCTTTTCTTGTCTCCAATTCTTGTCCATCTACAGCTCGCAGTATGAATGGAAATGCATTCGGAAAACCACTCCTCAGTTTCAGTGGGGAAAAGGCCATTTTCACAATTAGAACATAGACGTTATTGTAACAGAGAGAGTACAGTAAAATCTCTGATAAAATGGTATCCTTTGGTACTGTTTCGCTGGCACAAGGGACACTGTAATGTATGTTTCGTCCACTCTCGGAATCAGAGAGGCCAGCTCACAGATGTGCACCATCCTCCCTGACTCTAAGAGAGGTCCAAAAGAGCTTTATGGTGGTCCTTGTGCCGACCAAACTTTGTTGGCCTAACTGTACAGGCCTAACTTCAGGTTAGGATTGTGCTTTCAATGGCTTCTGATACCAGGAGATTGAGAATCAGAATCCAGAAAATGCTGATCCACAATTGGGGTAGGGGCTCAAAAATAAGAAATTTTGTAGTCATTCAGTTCAGATACAGTAGCCATGACCTATACAGTTTGTGATATTTGTGAAATAAAGGACAATGGTTTATGCAAATGTTCACCTGGCAACCAAATCATAATCAGATATATCCATCATACAATTCCTTTTGGACTACTCTTTGAAGAAAGGAAGTCTTAAATCACTAAGGGCAAAGTTCTAGTATTGCTGAGCTCGCTAGCTGAATGCATCTTACGACAGTGGAAGAAGATCATGCTATTCATTTGTTAAGAATATGGTGTCGTGACATTTATTAAAGGTTATTAGGTACTAGTGTGCTGGCTGTCTAATGATGTTCCTAGAGAAGACTCTTATGGAAAAGGAACTTCAGAAAGGATGTCCAAAATGTTTCCACCTCAAATTTGTGAGATATTTGGGAAGATAAAATAGTTATCCGGCAGTTAGTTACCTACAACGGCAACTCCAGAATGCTTGACTAACACAATATGTACCGTATATAATCATGTATAAGTTGAGAAATTTGTGCCTAAAAATTGACTAGAAAAACCTGGCCCTGACTTATATTGGGGGGGAACACAGTAAATACCTTAAAGTCACATGCTGGGTGGATGACCAAGCTGTTCCGAGTAAGCCAGGGAGCTGCAGAGCCTTCTGAGCATACTCAGCCTTGAGCATGCTCAGAAGTAGCTGAGGAAAATGAATGGAGTCCTATAGAAAGTGAAACTGAGCCACAGTGCGTGCCATGGCACGTTGGAAAGGGAGGCTGCGAGGAATTAATGCTACCAGAATGGTCCACATCCGATGAACACAGGCCCCAAAAACACTTGAGAAGGAAGTCCCTTCCTCTAAGCTGAGAAGTATTGAAAGTGAAACGGAGCGACAGGGTCGTGTTTACTCGTCAGTAAGCAAGTGTTTACTGCAACCCATGAACTGAATTCAGCAGGGCTCTTCAACCTCTGCCTGTAAGGATTGTGCATTCACTTCAAAGGGTAAACGGGCTCCTTGGAAAACAGGCTCTTTTCAGGATGAGCTTTCAGATCATGTGATTATTCCAGACCTGCTGAGGTACTGTGCAAACTATGGGGTGGGGGTGGGGGGAGAAACGGCTCTTTTATTACTCCCAAGTATTACTCCAAGGCATGTATGCTGCTCTTCTCTCAAGGCATATAGGAGAATCTGAGGGAAGAGAAGGCAAAACACACACACTGTTCCCTGCCTCTTCCTTGAAAGAACATAACAAACCAACTTAGGGAGAAGGGGTAATTGTTATGGAAATTGCAGAAGATTACCCCATAGGGAATGATATTAGCAGTGGCCTCTTGTCCATCAGCCAGGAATTACAGGGTTAACCCTGAGCATTTGCCTGCAGCTAGTTCACAACTTCAAAGGGTCCCTATTAATAAAAGGAGCTCCTGGGAAGAGCAGTGATGTGGGTGCAGAGAGGTGGAAAAGGGTTGTGGAGGGGAAGAGTTGAAGCTGTTGGGATTGTGGTTGGAACTAAGATTGCTCTTGGAGACTGTGGGGAATTGAGTGGCTGCCATGCCCCTGGAGTCACCAGCTGGAGGAAGGAAGACCTTTGTGGCTAAGCAGGCAAGCTGACCGCATTTTGCCTTCTCGTGGGTGGTGGGGTTTAGTGGTGCCTTGTGTAAAATTAAGGTGGTTTTGGATGATAGAAGGGAAACTGATTAGCCTACTGTGAACATAAGATTGCAGAGAGAGAATTCGGCACAACAGAAGCCAGTTCAAGCCTGTAAAGGGCTCTGCAAGCAGGTAAACTGAGCTCAACAGAGTGACATGCATTCCTCCAGTCCAGGCAGGTATGCTTAATCAATTCTAGTGTTGAACAGTTTTTGTGTGTGCCTTGTTTCATTATTCCAGCATGTGTTCCCCCTTGTCTCTCTTCTGTTTAATGACATCTCTTCTGGTCCCCCTAGGCTATCATTTTTGAAGGTGGGCACCAGTGCTAAAAGGTTTGGGAACAACCGGTTCAATAGTTGCTTGTTATGTTGCTATTTTGTTTTTCCCTGCACTTTAATAAATAGGTAGACTGCACAGTTCTTAGGTAACAATTATCAGTAGATCATTTGACAGAATCTGGTGTTGTGTAAAATCAGACAAAATGTTCTAATCCAAAGAATTGCAGATACCACTAAGTTTCCCCCTTGACTTATCTAAGGGGTATGGCAAATTCCATTATTTTTGGCTTAAAACTTACTCTCGACTTATCTATGAGAGCGACTTATACTCGCAAATATACGGTAATTAGTCTTCTTTGGTTTTCATGTGGGTTTGAAGTGTAGTTTTGTGGGACTGTGTCAAAAGGCACTAACACAAGCATGTGTGATTGGTTGACTGGTAATATTAGCAGGAAATAATAGACTGGATCAAAAGAACAAACTAGCAGATCCCAAACTTTTTATCACTGGGATTTGCTTTTTAAAAACTCACCCAGCATTACAAGACTAAGTGCTCAATCCTAACCTGGAGTTAAGCTGGCACAGTTAGGCCAGCGAAGTTTGGCTGGCACAAGGGCCACCATAAAGTGCATTTGGACCACTCTCTGAGTCAGGAAGGATAGCGCACATCTGTGTGCTGGTCTCTCTGACTCCTAGAGTGATCCAAACATACTTTTCGGAGTCCCTTGTGCTGGCCTAACTCTAGGCCAAGATTGCACTTGAAAACAAGTTTCACTTTACCAGCTGCTCAAGTCTTTGTTTTTATCCTTTTTACTATGACTGGGGGGGGGCACATTCTGGAGTGTTGGTTGAGCTCCATGTTCATTGGATTGGGACTATTCTTGGGGCCTTGCATTCACCTTCGCCTGACTTTGATAAGAACTGAGGTCCAGTTGCATACTGCTGAGTAAACATGTGTAGCTAGTTCCATATTCCATGAGGCTCATTTTCCTTGTCAGCTTGGGAAGGGGGGGTACTTCTTTCTTGAGAGTTTGTTGGGGCCTGCATTCATTGGATTGGGCCCATTCTGGCGGTATTGCAATTCCCTCAGTCTGACTTCCAAACAAATGTGGATTGAGGAACTGTTGCCTGCTCCTGAGTAAACAAAAAAATCCTCACTGAACAGGTCCAAGACCAGAGACGCACTCAAACAGCTCAGTAGATCCTGGACAACAGTACAGCCACATAGCACAGATAGAGCTTTTGTGTGTTTGAAATTATCTCTGTGCTCCTTACAACAAGCATGCAAGGATTCATTTATTGATAATGCAAACTTATTGTCCCTGTATTGTAGAGGAAATGGGTGTGAAAAGGCTGAGGCTGAGAGTATAGTGATCATGTGGAGATATGATGAAATTTGAACTGGAGTCTTTGTTTGCAGCTCAGTTTTTCAGCAGTTCCACGGCACTAAAAATGTACCATCACCCCCTCTCCATATCTCTTGTTCTGGTTCAGACACAGAGCCTCCTGCATGTTTATGGGATCACAGCCAGAGGACACAGAACTATGGGAATGGCCACCATCTGTTCTCTGATGTTTGACAGATGTACATATGTAATGAAGGTTACACAGTTCAGGTGATGCAGCAGAATAATGGCCCAGTCATAATAAATAAATGGATGCCAGGTTTCAAATATAAAAAAAATTCAAACTTTTTTTAACTGTTATTAAATCTCCAATGGCCATCTGTTTATTCCACTGAAGTGGACTAGTGCAGCATACTCGTGCCTCCCCACAGAAAACATACTTCAAGCATCACAATATCAGCACTATACTAGCAAGTCAAGCAATTACTGAAGACAAGTTGCAGTGAGCCTGCTTCACTGTTGTCCATTGTGCAGCAGATGTAGCCAGAGGCAACAAGGCAGTCCCAGCAAACTGTGAAGACATGGTCCAAGATGAAGCTCCTCAAAAGAAAGCCATATATAGCAAGTGGGTAGTCAATTTTGGTATGATTTTGAAAGGCACAAATTAGTTACAGCACAATCCTACTGCCCCTCTCGTGTCAATGCAAGAGGTGGAACGCCGATGCAGGGGCGCTGATCGCCATCCCCACGTTGGTGCTCCCACTGTCAGTCTGATGCTACGAGTCGCATCAGCCCAACAACGCCGACGGCGAGTCTCTCCTGCGTTGGCCGAACGCGGCTGGCGCAGGGGAAGATCTGTGCTGAGGTGGCACAAGGATGGGGCGAGGGAGGGCGGGACATGGGTGGGATTGGGAGGTGGCCTTACGGCCATGTCCTAAGCCTGTTCTGGAGGCTGCACGGCCCCAATTCAGGCTGCACGGTCTCCTCGAATCTGTGCCTGCTCTTTAGCGGGTGCAGATCCCAGGAGCACATAGGGGAAGCTGGAGCCTCCCCTATGGTAAGGGAGCGCATGGTCCCTTGCTGCGGGAGGCTCCAGCCTTCCCCCACCCAGGGTTAGATATGGCGCTGGCCGGCCTTGCCATTCCAGCGCTGGGTAGGATTGCGCCCTGAGAGAGATTTAAATTAGCTGCTGATGACATAGAAAGCTTTATACAATGGCAGAGAAATGCTTGCTGTTATTGTTGATGCCGGCACCTCTCTTGAGAAAAGGTTATATTGCTGATCCAAGGCTCAGCCATAAACGATGATTTGGTGCTTATCAGCTTAATCACGTTCTTCAAAATACAGTCCATGGCTTGCTGTCGTTCTTCTAGTACACAAATTCATTATTCTATAGCCTGTGGATCCTGGAGGATATCCAATTAAAAACCAACAGACAGCACAGTCCTATGCATATCTACTCAGAAGTCAATCCCACTATGTCACACACAATTTCCAAAAGAGAACAGGATTCCCAATATTCTACCTTCACTGTATCCTTTCTACATTGACTACTCTGCCTCTCAGTGTGAATGGTCAGGATCACCTAACACACATTTAGTTGTACCCAGTGGCATAACTGGGAGGGGTCAAAACGCTACTGACGGTGCAACAACGCATCATTTAAGCCCCTTCCCCTTGCCTCCAGAGCCATACAGGGTAGTAAGAGCAAAGAGACTCCTTTGCATTGCTCTCATGACCCTGTAGGGCTCTGGCAGCAATGGAAGAGGGCAGCGATGTGTCGTCAATACTTAGCGTTTTACCCCCCCCTCCAACTACACCACTGGATGTACCTTACTTGTTAAGACAGCATGAGTATGCACTTTTGCTTCGGAAATTTAAAGCACACTGGGTGGCCCTCAGGGATTAAAAAGTTAGATCACTTTGGTCAGCCAATGCCTGCACTACAACACATCCAACTCTTGTCAATGATTACCTGACCTAGCAGGCAACCTGTTTCTCTAAGGAAGCTTGTTTGTCGCTGATCAATCCTCAATAGGATTTCAAAGAAATCCAGGATTCCCCTGGTACAAGCAGTCTTCACTTCTAGACTAGTCATAATTTCTTCAGTGTGAACTGGGTGAATGCTTTTTTTATTTTGAAGTAAAACTTCTCTGCTATTAAAAAAAACTGTAAATATGCAAGGCCTACAGCTTATTATATTTGACAACATACAGAAATTTAGCATTAATCAAATGCACAACTAACAGAACCTATATGATTTTTTTTTCTAAACAGAGTCTCAAAAGGGAGTCATTAACTCAACATGCGACACCATTAAAATGATTAAAATGTCCTCCTCCATTTGCTATGACATTCTTCTCGAATGTAAATTGCTCTGGTGGAGCACTTTGACATTACTTAGAGAAAAGTCAGTAACCCCTTGTTAGGCAAAAGTTGGCTGAAAGTTACTTCACACATAAAAGCCAATAAAACACTACTGAAATATTGCAATTCAAAATTCTTAGTTCATTTCTTCTGTTGTACACTTTCTGGACTGAAAATATAGTTTTGCCTATAGCCTTTCTTCAATTACAAAAATGCTGCGATAGTCATTCATTTAATGAAGGAGCTAGAATGCTAGAATGCCATCCACTGGAGCGATGGTATAGTAGCAATTATAAACTTTTCAAAACATACTTTAACAATATTGCACAAGTAGATTTATTTTAGATTCAGCAGAACGCCGTATACACTAACATATTTATATTTAGTATGCAGGCTTGAAGTGAGACACTTTCTCTTGAAACGGAGGTACAGGTTGATCCAGACTGCTTGGGATGGGAAGTGTCTGGATTTTGGAATAATTGCATAAATATAACGAGAAATGCTTCCTCTTGCTCTTTTCACTATTACCCATGTGGGTGTCTGCTGGCCTCTTTGACATTGTTCAATGGCACACACCACAGGTTAGAGAGCAGAACTTACAGCCCTGTACGTGGGAATAAGCACAAGACCTCCTTTCTACAGGAAGTTTTTTTTAAGTCTTGAACAAAGATGTCTGGATTTTGGATAAGGGATAAGCTACCTGTAATGCCACAGAAGGAAATACAGCATGGAGGTGGCAGGTGAGGCAAAACTGCCCCATCATCCATGGAAAAGCATTGCAGCTGCCTGAGAAAGCGGGTTTAAGGAGAGCCTCCTGGGGTGTAAGTGGGTGGGGCGGCTATGGTGCTTTTCCGTGGACGACAGGGCAGTTCTGCCTCACCTGCTGCCCCCACACCCCATGACCCTGTATCACAGTGAACCCTCAATTTAATGGGGGTACCTATTACCCCCATTTACTAGGGGTACCTATTACCCCTCATAAAAGGTATAGTAAAGGTTTCCCCACGACCGAATGATCTAGTCATGACCGATTGTAGGGGGCGGTGCTCATCTCCGTTTCAAAGCCTGTAGAGCCGGCGTTTTGTCTGAGGACAAGCTTCCGTGGTCATGTGGCCGACAAGACTATACGCCATAGCACACGGAATGCCGTTACCTTCCCACCAAAGTGGTCCCTATTTATCTACTTGCATTTAGGTGCTTTCGAACTGCTAGGTTGGCAGGAGCTGGGACAAGCAATGGGAGCTCACTCCGTTGCGCAGTCTTGAACTCCCAACCTTCCGGTTGGAAAGCCCAGCAACAGCGAATTAGCCCGCTGTGCCACCACATCCCTTTATTACCCCTAATAGGTAGGGGTATTTGAAAATGATGTTTTTTTCCACAGATGTTATTATTTGAAAGGCAGAAAGCCTATGTGTTTTTATTCTCTCATTCTAAATTCTCATTTTTATCAATTTTTAAATGCTTTTAAAGTATACTAGCTACGTGATATAGTGTCAGCATATGCAGTATTATTGCTAATTGGGGAAGTAACTAATTTTGATTACTGGAAAATATCCTGAACACCAAAATGCGGTGTTTTGTGGTTTTATTCAGATATTTTAACCCCCAAAAGGCAGTGTTTTGTGTTGATACACGTTTTTAACACAAAAAACGCCCTACTAATGGGGTGAAAATATGTCTGCCAATGCCAAAAGTCTAATCAGATTGAATTGAAGTCAACGGAGACACATATAGGACTAGTTTTTAATGTAGCACAAAGTGTCCATTGTTTCTGAAGTCTGCTAAATTGAGGTCAGTTAAATCAAGAGATAATTGTAGTTCCAGATACCAGATTACTGGTATCCCAGACATAAACCAGGTTTTGTAGCAGGAAAACAGTTTTTGTTACAGTTTTCCTGCTTCCTCCCTAATGTATAGAGTAACTTACTGAAGGCTGCAATCCTATACACACTTATCTATGAGCAAGTCCCATAAACTCAATCAGGCTTACTTTCGAGAAAACATAAGTAACGGCACAATCCTATTTAACAGCCCATTGTTAACTTTTCAGTGCTGATGCAACCTTGCCAAAAAGGCACATGCTACATTGTGCGGTGGAAGAGCAGTTATGGAGGTCTCCTCAAGGTAATGTTTGCTCCCTTACCTAGGGGCTGTACTGTGGCTGCATTGGTGCTGGAAAGTTGGTTAGGATTGGGCTGTAAGTCATCTGGGGTTGTCTTACTAAAAGCGCAGGCCTATACAAGTCTACTCAGAAGTAAGTCCCATTACGTTCAATCAGGCTTACTTCAAGGAAACTGTGCATAGTGCCCCATAAAATGGAGAGGGTTGAACTAGGCAACTCCTAAGTCTTCACGTATAAGACTGTATGGCAGAGGATTCCAAACTGTTTCTGGTCATGGTGTCCCTATAGTTCCCAGAAACTTCTTTTCCACGTTTCCTCTACAGTTCCATTGATCTATTTCCCTTAGAGATGTACGGTACTGTACAATATCCAGAGGCATCCCTGCTGCATTCACTGCAATACACAGTTTGGGAACCACAGCTGAATGGTTTTCAATTCTAGACTATCTAGAGAAGCAGAACACAGAGTTCAACACACACCAAGAAAAAATAGTACATAGTTACTCACTATCAGCTGCTTTAGACCCACAAAAGACTGTTCTACGGAATTGGCATTTAGAACTTGTCTTTTTGCTGCAGCAGGTTCACCAAGGAAGCGGACCATTAAGTCTTTCACTGCATCTCCCTAATGGAAAAAGAAAATAGACATTCAATAACAAATGTAATATTGAAAGTTCCTATTAGTAAAGGTGTCTCACACAAAATTGCTGCATTAATGGAAAGCTATGCATTTAAGAGTGCAATCCTAACGAGGTGTTAGGCCAGCACAGTTAGGCCAGCACAGTTTGGCTGGCATAAGGGATAGCATAAAGTATGTTTGGACCACTCTCGGAGTCAGAGAGGCCAGCACACAGACGTACGCCATCCTGTGGTCCAAACATGCTTTAGGGTGGCCCTTGCGCCACCAAACATTGCTGGCCTAACTCCAAGTTAGGATTGCGCTCTTTTAAACATTTTCTCTTTCCACCCCTTGTTAGATAAACATCTACTAGGAATGGATACTTTACATGTGTAGCCCTGGAACTGTAGGAAACTCTCTACTATGAGTGGCTATCTTCCTACTATTTTTGTGAAGGCACTTTTTAAAAACTTTTTGTCAGACCTTTAGGCTTTAGACTTGCTCTTATTTCATTTATTTTGCTTTATCATGTTCATGGATTGATTTTTATGATGCTGTCTCTTCAGTATTGACTTGAGTTTACTGTTGTAAGGCCGTTGGAAAACTGTTTTTAAGCTGAAAAACATTTTCTAAAATTTCAATTAAAATTATTATTTGAGGGAGCATCATCTTCCTAGGAATCTTGAAATATGGGCACCGATTAGATGAACTGTTGTCTACCCATGCTAACTAGGAGGCACCTTTGGTGTCCTATTTAGCAGGGGGGAAGTAATTGTCCCTCTTTGTGTACACATGAAGCTAGGATTTTTTTTACCTCCACATGCATCACTTTACACCAGGGTCTCCAAACCCTGGCCCAAGGGCCGAATTTGCCCGTCCAGAGGATTTTATCCCACTCTCAGAATGTGGTGAGGCTGCTTGATCGTTCCGGCCCACAGCAACCCCCCTGACAGGGGACAAACACAGTGCAACCTCATTATCCCATGGATCCAAGGAGCACCCATTTAAATGCCCTTAAAGAAAAGAATGCCAAAATCACATTTTGTACCGTTTGCATGGACAAACAGAACAGTTCCTTGAGAGGCTAAAAATAGCTCAAAAGACGCACTTCTGGGTCTCCCAGCATGGGTATATATCGCATTCAGCCACTAGAGGTGCTGAATAGAATAAAATGAAATTATTCCATTATACTGCATTACATCCAGCACCTCTAGTGGCTGAATGAGATATATACCCAACCCACCCACTTATTATATTCAATCAACCTCTTCAGAACATTGCTTCTCCATGTATTTATTATTTCTGGCCCTCGACACTGGGTCAGATATATGATGCAGCCTTCATGCAAAAAAGTTTAGAGACTCCTGCTTTACATACAAAATATTGAACTATATTTGCTGTTTCATTGCCCATTCATCCAGTTTGGAGTGATCCTTTTAGAGCACTTCACAATCTGCTGTGATTTACCATCCTGAAAAATTGAGTGTCATCTGCAAACTTGATTATCTCACTGTTTACCCAAACTCCAGATCATTTATCAACAAAGAGCACCATTTCCAAGTCAGATCCTTGGAGGATCCCACTTCTTACTTCCCCTCACTGTGAAAACTGTTCATTCCTATTCTCTGCTTCCTATTCTTTAACACGTTATAAATCTATAGTATTCCTTAACTGCTAGGTTTACTCAAGACCCTTTGGTGAAGGAGTTTGTCAAAGAGGTTTTTGAAAGTTCAAGTATACGGTGTCAACTGTACGATGTCACAGATACAGCATTGGTGACACCCTTTTATCCACAAACCTGTCAACACTCTGTCAAGGAACTCAAGAAAGTTAGCAGGACTTATTTTGGCAGAAGCCATGCTGATTCTCCTTCAGCATGGCTCATTCTTCTCTGCTCAATAATTTTATCTTAACATCATGCCTTACTCAAATATCTCAAAAAGAGATCCACACACTTTACAACATAAAAAGCTCCAGCGTGCTTTTAACCCCAATCTTGAGCCCCTAGGTGAAGACAATATTTCAGACATGGATTTGGAGCTGCCTCACTCAAAATGTCAAAGATTTAAATTCTGGGCCTTTACAACTAGACACTTTCTCAGGCTGACCAATTATAATGTGAATGGAAACACTGAGGTCAAGCCCATATACAACTAGAAGAGTTCAGACTTTTCTTTCCCTATTGTTTGTTTAACACATGGACTTAACTTCCCAAGTCTTACAATGATCCGGGCAGCGCAATCATAGAGGGGGCAGAGCGCCCACGCAGGAGCGCCTAGCAGCACCCCCCCTCTGCATCAGTACTAAAGCAACAGGACCGGCGCTGCTGGCAGCGCCAGTCCTGTTGCGCCCATGCCTCAGCCTCTCCTAAACAGTGTCAGATATGGTGCTGGCCTGTCGGCCTTGCCAGTCCGGCGCGGTTTAGGATTGCGCCCTCAGTTGTGTGGCTGCAGTAGCTACACCAAATAGCATTAACTGCATCTCAGCACATTTATTTCTGTATAGTATAGTTTCCATCTCTGTTATTCATGCCAAACATTGCCCATTGTCCAGGTCTCCTACATGTATGCTTTCCCATTTCCTTTCCCCTAATAGCAATATCGGCAACAATTTCTCATGATTACTATCGATCTTTGATTACTATACCACCACCCTCTCAGCAGTGTGAGAGATGTAAGATGCAGCATACAACCGGCTCCTTGTGAAGCGAGTCAGCCAGTTGCCAGGCAACTCAAAGATTTTATAGCATATACTGTACAGCAGATGCTCATCAGTTATCACTAGGGCTGGTTAGACTCATGCAAGAAGAGGAGAGGTATGGTGCAATGGCTGCCGGAATTTTTTTTTTTTTTTAAACCCTATAAAAGAGAACATTAACCTTTCATGGCTGTGTTTCATAACATAACACATACAATTTGCCAAGCTGAAAAAATCTCCTCATTAGGACCTACTTATGTTGATGTGGAATATAATCACCCGTATTTCAGAGTTTCGTGGAATTGTTTATCAGAAAGGAAATAATCTCAGGTACACATAGAGCAAACTGAAGGACAATATCTGCATTGCGGGTAACAGGCTACTTATGAATCTAGGGTACAAGTAACTGAAACAACCTTGTTTTCATTTTCTCAGGGCCCAATCCTATCCACTTTTTAGCACCGATGCAGCTGTGCCAATGGGGTGTGTCAGGGAGGCCTCCTCAAGGTAAGGAAATGTTTGTTTCCTTACCCTGCGGCTGCATTAGCGCTGGAACATTCAATAAGATTGGGTCCTTAGTCATATACAGGTATAGCTTATTGTGATGAAGAATTCTGTAAATGCAGAAAATTTACTCTAATCTAGATAGGACCAATAAAATATATTACTCACTTTGTATCTCCTAATATTTTCTTGTTAAAAATTTAGTTCTATTATTACTGAAGGCGCAATCCTAACCTAGAGTTAGGCCAGCACAAATCCCTTTTGCCAGCCCAGTAGTATTGAAAATGCACCCCGTAAAGCATGTTTGCACTATGCTTGGGAGTCAGGGAGGCCAGCACAGTGTGTGCTATCCTCCCCGATTCCAAAAATGGTCCAAACAAGCTTTACGGTGTATTTTTGACACTCCTGAGCTGGCCTAACTCCCGGTTAAGATTGCGCCTTTGAAGAGAGGCCCATACTATAAATGTTTAGAACAGTGCATACATTATCTAGCCTGTTAGATACAGAATTTCAAGAAGCAAGAAATAAATGAAGACTCTTGCCTGAATGTTGTCAAATTTCAATCCAGGCATGGTGAGATTTTCTTTGTCAATGAAAATATTGTTGTACTGTTGTGTAGCCACTGAGATCAACACATTCCTAGTTTCCTCACTAGGAAGCCAAGCATCATTTCTTCGGTCTATCTCACTCATATTCAGCACAGACGCAAAAGGGTCATCACTGCCTTGAAAAACAGCTTGGATCTGGGAAAATGGCTTTGGAGACTGCGAGATCTCTGGCGAGGATGCAGATCTTCCAGCTTCAGATCTTCCATTTTTGGTTGGGTATTTAAGGTCAGCAGAATCGCGGGACTCTCCCGCTGTTAGAAGAGAAGACATTTCTTCCGGCATGGATGCACTTGCATTAGGGTTACTGACAGAAATAAAAGATGATGTAGTAAATGAATCGAAAAAATCAGAAGCAAGTGTATTCGTATTGATTGCATCACCAAAAAACTTGCTAAGGCTTGGGCTTGGCTGAACCACTTGTGGGTTTGTCTTCACTGAAGTTTCACTTATACCACCAAAGCTAGGAGACTTCACCATTTGAGGCTCAAAGCCATCGTGCAGAAACTGCTGTTGACCGTTCAAGTGATTTGCCTGGCTGAAAATTGTACACACAGGAATAGGTTCGGAGTCCACAGGTGATTTACCAGCAAGTGGGGAGGATATTTTTTCCTCAGGTTTGCATTCATTAGCACTGTTTGATACTGAATTAAGCAGTTCATCATTTTCCACTTCCAGTTCATCTTTTGCTGCTTCTTGAATCAATTCTTCTTTTAAAGAAGATTGGTCATCAATTCCAATATCAGAAGTATCTTTAGGGGTACCTTCAGATTCTATTTCATTCTCCTTGCTAATTGCTGCTTTCCCCAACTCTCCTTCCTCTGCGTGAATGTCTTTTGCTTCCATTTGCTTTCCAGTTTCTTGCAGACAGCCAAGATCTCCAGTATCATCTTCACTGTTATTTGGGGAATCTGATATAATGACACTCTCCATCATGTGCTCATTAAGTTTATCTAGTAAGTTATTAGAATCCTCTGAGATGGTCTCATTTTCTTCAGATTCACACTCATCTCCTCCAAGATCAATGGTTTCTTCCTGAAAAATAAGTTCTTGAGCTTGTTGCTGAACTGTACAACTATCTTCTACAACACACGAACTTCTTGTTTTGGGATCCTCAGTATTGCCTTCTTTGTCTTCCATAGTTATTCTAGATAAAAATACAGGGAAACGTGATTGCAACCAACAATTTCTAAATCTCAGAACTGTTTATATATAATGCAATAGCTTTGGGTTCAATGAAGTCATTTCAATGAACCAATATTCAGTACTTCAAAATGCAAAAACAAAGAACTTTGATTGCATGTAAGTGATGAATATGGTTTAACAGTGACCTAGCACAGAGGAACATTGATTCCTCACAAACTGTGGGCCACTTCAGACTACTACATGAAGTCCTGGCTTTGAAGTCCTGGAGAATCCTGGCTTTGTCCAACCTTGCCTAGCCTTAAGTGCACACAATTCCTCCTGCCCTTAACCATGTACATGAAAAAAGAATTCTACTTCCTGTTCTAGTTAAGCACAAGCCAGGATTGGCCAAGATAACCAAATGATCAGTCAGGCAATCCTGGCTTATTTTAGATAGAATTTTAAAATAAACCAGGATCAGATTTAATCATGGCTTTGCATAATGTCTGCATATGTTGCATGATGTTTGCATGTTGTGTTTCTGTCCTCACTCTCCAGCACAAATTTTCATTCCAACTCAAGTTTGAAACTATTGTTTGAAGCAAGCTTGTAGATCTTAGTTAAGAGTAAACCTGGTTAGCATTCACCATCTAACATTGTTATTGGAATATCCTAATATAAGAAATCCTAAGATATCCTAAATATCTTTCTTATGGAGGAAAATTCTCCATTCTAGGTTGCTCTACTATAAGTCTAAACTTGCTGATCCCTAACCCAGGGCCAAATTCTATCCAACTTTCCAGTGCTGGTGCAGCCCTGCCAATGGGGCATGCTCTATACCCTGTGGTAGAGGGAGCAGTGATGAAGGCCTCTTCCAGGTAAGATAATGTTCTTTCCTTTTCCTCAGGGCTGCACCCTCACTGGAAAGTCAGATAGGATTGTGCCCGCAACTTATAAAGATGCCCCTCTACTCCAGTTGGGCTCATCCAATGAAACTATCTAGGGCAGGGATTCTTAACCAGAGGCATCCATACTCCTTAGGGATATGGGAACCAAATGATGGAGATATGGGACTCAATCTTGGAATTGTTTTTCAAAAAAAAAACTGTTAGATTAATTATCAAAGGGAATTGAAGCATTCTGTTCCTACCTTTCCATATGTAAAGTAAAACCAGGTTATTGACATCTTTTGAAGTCATAGTGGTAATGATGATGAATTTGACAGTTTGGCCAAGAAGGTATGGAAACATTTTGGGCAATCCATTGGGGGTTTGTAATCGTGAAAAGGTTAAGAACACCTGGTCTAAGGGAGATTACATAATTATTCTTTGGGACTTGGGTCATAAGATGTGGTGACAGGTCTATTAGTGGTTTCTAGTTATTGTAGCTATGCACTACTTTTAGGCAGTATACATCTGAATGCAGGGGAGCAATTGGCAGAGGGGGATGCCTTTTGCTCTTGCATTGGACATCCCATAGGAAGCTGATGGGTCACCTGTAGGAAACAGGATGCTGGAATAGATGGCCTTTGGCCTAATACAGTAGGGCTTTTTTTGTTTTTTATGTGCAGTTAATTACAAGACGTTTAATATTAGCACCGTGTCATGTTATTACAGTGAGTCCTCTTTATCCACGGATTCAGAATCCATGGATTTGACTCATCATGGATATCAAACCTGTGGGAGAAGAACCCACAGGGTCTCCTGGATGCACATGGCCGCTACGGACCTCAGAACTCCTCCAGACATGACTGGAAGGCATTTCTGAAGGTCCTATTGGACCCCAACCCACTGATTTAATTACCCATGGGTTTCAGTAGCCATGCAGGAACAGATCCACCACCACCCCCGGATACCAACTGTACTATTTTCCCTCATATTCACATAACTTATGAAGTGATAGACAGCATCTCAATTGCCTATAAGTCACACTGGGCACACAGCTCCAGTCAAATCTGCCTGCCATTATTAACTGCTGTTAAGCATGTCTGGAGTCTTTTCTTGGTCTCAATATACATCAGTGGACCATAATACGTACCATTGACACTGTCTTTCAGAATTCAGGCCAAAGCTTCATCTTGACTGCTGTTTGCTACCAAGATGGCAGGTCAAGTAATTTGGAGGAAAGGACTGCACATTATAAACACTTTCATCTCCTCTTATCTGTGTCTGTTTGACTTCTGCCCATATTTGTAGTTTAGTTCTACTCATATTAGCGCTTGTTTGAATTCTATTCACACTCTGTCACATGTTAACACACCGAAGAGGGAATCCTAAAACCTAATTATGTTCTTAGTTAGAGGCTTAAAAGATCACAAAAGTTAGAATATGGAATCTTCTGCATAAAAACCTGTTCACTACCACTGAATTATGATTCTTCCTCACAGTGTGATCCTAAGTCAACAATCACCTGAAGATTTCTTAGCCTAGGTGAAAATATGCCTGCTCTTCTCATTCTAAACATTATTGCTCCTAGATGCTACCTTTGAGGGAAGAGGAACAGGCAATGGAACAATGTCATTGAGAGTGCAATCCTACCCTGGAGTTAGGTTAGCACAGTTAGGCCAGCAAAGTTTGGCTGGCACAAGGGCCACCGTAACATATGTTTGGACCACTCTTGGAGTCAGAGAGGCCAGCACACAGACATGTGCCATCTCCCCTGACTCCAAGAGTGGTTCAAACATGCGTTACATTGGCCCTTTTGCCGGCCAAACTTTGCTGGCCTAACTCCCAGTTAGGATTGCACCCTGAGTTTCCTGGCTGAGGGTGCAATCCTAACCAACTTTCCAGCACTGGGGTAAGGGCACTGCTGCTCTGAGATAAGGGAACAAACATTCCCTTACCTTGAGAAGGCCTCTGTGGCTACTACTACACTGCAGGATGCAGTACATGTCCCATTGGCACTGCTATGTCAATGCTGGACAGTTGGTTAAGATGGCGCTTTGAATGTCCTTGCAACCTGGAAGCAGCACTTGCTGCCTCCTCACTGATTTGGTTTTATAGGAGTAAAATGCAATGACCTAACACTGGTTAATTCTATGAGTCTCTCTATAGAATTAGCTCCCAAAGAGATCTACCTGAAGAATAAAAATGAGGCCAAAAACAGGCTCCAAGAGGTGAGAAGTATCCTTCCTTCCTCTACTCCAGCACTGTTGCTCACAAATCGCTATACTGCCCCCATTCTATAGATGAAACCAATTGTTAACCAGCTTATGGTTGAACCTACACTACTGTTACAAAAACTTCATAACTCCATCATAACTTTTATGGATCATCCTCAGAATGCCCGGCACAGTAAACAACCACAGACACATGTGGTTTGGGGCCCACTCAATAAGACCTGCTAGACAATGCATGGAAGACTAAAGATGAAACTAAAAAGTTGGCTAGCATATCCCTGTATGCAAAATCAGGATCTTAGGATATGTTGGTATAAGTATCATTTCCTTTTCATCATTTCATGCTTGTTCCTTGTTGCCCAAATACAAATCTTTCCACATTTATCTACATGCTTATTATAGTTGTTTAAACACTGAATAGATATACTTGTACCAGCTTACCTACACCCACACATGGATAATTCTGATGTGGTGTACATAAAAATGTGCATGAACAGGGTCCAAGACATCTTTGTGGGACTGTGAAGTTGTGCAGTGTCAGAAAGACCACCAAGAAATTAGGAAAAGCTGGATATGCTCACATGCAATCTGCAATCTGGTAAGACCTTATCTGGGAGCAGATCCCTCTAAAACAGTGCTTCCCAAACTCCTACAAGGGATTTGGGTGGTGGTATGTGGTGGGGAGGGGCTTTGGTAGCAAAGTGATCCCCAGGATTGTGCTGCTGCAGGCAACAGAGTGTTTTTTCCAACTCACCTCTGCCAGCGCTGGCCTCTAGAGGGTATCTCTGCAGGGCACTCCAAGCCTCAGGAAAGCTTAAAATTGCGATCCGAAGCCACTTCAGTTTTCAATCACAAAACTGATAGCGATTTTAAGCTTTCCTGCAGCAGTACCCTCCAGAGGTCAGCACTGGCAGAGGTGAGTTAGAAAAATAACCTCTGTCCCCTACAGCAGTGTGATTGGGGATTGCATTGCTGCCTTCCCTCCCTTCTGCTACCTGTCCTCCCTCCATAAAGGGGCAGAGGCAATTGCTTCCCAGGCAGGTGAATCACAACCCACCGCTTTGGTAAGCACTGTTCTAAAGACAGAACTTACTCCTGAGTAGACATATTGGGTTTTGCTGTCAGTTAAAAAAGGGAAAAGACTCTAGTAATGAAGAAATGGAACACTGTAACAACATTTGTCCAAATAAATTCTGTGAAGATCATTACCTTTTTAAGAAAGGTAGTGTAAAAAATAAAGAAAGAAAGCACTGTACTAATTTTCACTTGATGAAATCAGGAGAAAGAGCATCATTCAAATACAGGAATCAAGATGAGATGCATATTAGACTGTATTCCACTTTCAGTAGCAGTTAACATGAAAATGACCCAAGGTGGACATACCTTTAATCTTCACTCTCACAGTCTGGTATCTTTGGGCAAATCCCTTTAGCTCAGCTTCAGTTTTTCATCTGTGAATAAGAGCAATATTTATTTTCCTGACACTGGTCTGGTTACGGGCAAATCAAATGAGGGTCAAAACTCACTATAGAAGTACTGTATGACTGACACCATTAAACATATTTATATGTATGTAGACGGAAATACAGACATACGCTGTATCTGCTGGCATTTGGTTCCAGACCACCATGTGGATACGTGAAACCGTGGATACCAGGGTATGTGGATACTTTTAAAGCAGTGGTTTTGCTACAACAAGGTAAAAAACAGGTGTGGGGCACACCTGTATCAAAAATCAATCAATAATGAGAATTAACTAAGTCAAAATCAGACCAACAGGTAATCACAGGAAACACTAAAGCTTCTTTCAGGTTCTGTTGATCCTAGTTCCCACAAGCAGGAAAGCTGATAAACCTATTTCTTGACTACAACACTTCAGAACGCAGGGGAGTGTACGTGCGTGTGATACACATCCAAAGCAGAAAACAAATGTGCACACAGAGAACCAGATGTCAGGAAGAAGCCAGGCAGTCTAACCTTCTGCCTGCCATGCTAGTTTTCTATGTTGTGGTGATTTTTTGCATGAAGCAGAGGTAAATCATGCGAGACTCCCCCCCCCCCCGGTCTGAAGTGGTACAGTCCAGACACAAGTGCCATTCTGTTTTTCTACCTGATCTGCTACTTGCGAAACCTCTTTGGGCTACTGACGAAAGAGCCACCCCAACAGTAGCAGTAATGATGGTTTTTCTTGTGCTGTTGGACAAGGCTGTGTAACTCTCTACCTCCTAGAGTGGGCAGTCGCCCACCCGAAGCCTCCGGAGAGGGAAAGAGGAAGCAGATGGAGAGAACGTCGCTCCGCCCTCACCAGCCCCGCACCTCACCTCACCTGCTTCCATTGACGGCGACAACTGCTACACCTCCAAGGCGCTGCGGTGAAGATGGATGGGAAGGGCGGCTAAAGGGGAACAGAGCTACGCTAGCCAGTGCGCCTGCGCGCCGGAGGTTCACTTTCCCATCATCCCTCCAGGGGGCTTCTGCGAACACTGAGCGGCGACGCCGTGCGTAAAACGGACGTCTTCTTAGCGGCCTTCTCTTTCCCCGGAAGTGGAAGAAGGACGGAAGCCGAAGAGGGAGGCGGAAAGTTTGTTGTGCGTTTCGCTTTCTCCTGCTAGTCTCACGAAGGCTTGAATAGGAAGGAACTCACCGGCTCCGTTCCCCGCCGCTGCTGTACCGCTTTGAGGGGTGGCTGCGCGGACCGAGCAAGCGAAGGAGAGTAGCGGCAGCCGCCTCCTCCTCTGCTGTTATGGAGGACGACGCGCCTGTCATTTATGGACTGGAATTCCAGGTAATGAGAGAAGAGGAGGAACAGGACTTGTCTTAAAGGGGGCGTGCATAAGAACGACATGTGCTTTGCTTCTTCCTACTCTCCAGCAGTTCGTTTTCTCAGGCAAAAGGAGAAATAAAATGTCTTTGTACCCTGTCGTGGTACAAAGAAACTGGTGAGGGCTTCCCCCTGCCTGCTTAACATTAGCCCAGTTGGTCCTATGTGACCCAAAGGGGGAGGGGGTAGTAGGCCAATTAATGTTTGAGGTGTCTGGTGGGGCCACCAGTATGTGGAGGTGATTCACCCCCCTCCTGAGGAAGCCCCCCCTGGACCCCACCTTATTGGATAATTGCTAGCCAGTCTTAGTTTCTGGGCAAAGCAGTCGAGCAGGTAATGGCATCTCAGCTGTAGTGGATTCTGAATTATGTGGATTATCTGAACCCCGTTCAGTCCAGTTGCAGACCAGGCTTTGGGATGCAATCAGCCATGCAGCCCAATCGTATGCATGTTTACTCAGAAGAAAGTTCCATAGATTGTGAGCACTTTTGGGATAGGGAGCCATTGAGCTACAGTGTGTGTAATCCCTGTGGATGTTGAAACCCACAGATAAATAGAATCTATGGGTCAGGGAACCTAACCCTCTGAAAGCAACCGGAGCTGTGCTCTGGTGCATCCAGAGGGTGTTCTGAGGACCTAAAAAATCTCCCAGTTTTGACCCTCAGAATGCCTCACTTCAGGTTTTTGGCCAAAAACTGGAAGTGATGTTTTTAGGTTCTTAAAAGGCACTCTGAGGGTTAGGGAGGCTGCACATGTTGTGAACAGTATTTATATACTGTGAACTGCGTTTATACTGTATACTGCTCACAACAACTGTCAATGGAGTAAACTCTTAGGTAAGTCTGCATAGGATCACAAACTTGGTTGTTTTAGTGGATGATCTGCACTGCAGACAAGATGGGGGGAGTGCATCTCTGTTGGTCCTGCTGGACCACTTACCATTACCAGCTTTCAACACCATCCACTGTGCTGTCCTCCTGGGCAATTGGCTACATTGGGGAATTTGAGGCACTGCTTTGTGGTAGTTCTGGCCTTTTTGGGCTGAAGTATTCCCGAAGGCAGAGGTTTTCAAACTAGGGTGTCGTGATGCCCCAGCCTGAAAGCCTCTGCCCCTTTACCTTTAAGGGGTGGGGCAGGGCAAAGGCAGCTATGCCATCCCCAGGATCATGTCGCTGCTGGCAAGAGTTTTCAAACTGCTGGGAGAGTCTGAAAAAGACTGCCCAAAGGTGGTGTTGCAATGTCTATTAAAGGGTGCCACAGGTAGATGTTAAACAGGCTATGTTGTTTAATATGTACATGAAACTGTGGGGGTGGGGGAGATCATCCAGAGTTTTGGGATTGGGTGTCAACAATACGTGGATGACACCTACCTTTATCTTTCTATATGTCAGGGTGGGTATTGAAATCCTGGAGCACTGTCTGGAAACTGTTCGGGGTTGAATGAAGGTCAAAAGGTTCAAATTAAAAAAATAGAGGTTCTCCTGGTTTGAAGACTGACTCAGGTGCTGGACTATCTTTCCTGAATAGGATTGTATGCCCTCTGCAAGAGCAGGTTTGCAGCTTGGGATCCTTTTTGATTCTCTGCTGGTTGGCCAGCTGACCCTGGCCAGTAGTGGAGCTTTGTTCAGTTAATGCTGATGCAGCAGCTGCATCTGTAATTGAGTTGGTCAGACTTGTTCACATCAAGATGTGACTACTATAACAAGCTCTATATGGGCCTATCCTTGAAAACAGTTTGGAAACTGTTAATGCAGTGCACAGGGGACTGAGTGGTACCAAAAGCTCAGCAATTTGACTATGACAGACTGCTGGTTTTGCTGGACTGTTGTTTCGGACTGGCTGCTGGTTTATTTCTGGGCATGATTGAAGGTGCTAATTTTGACTTTTTGAAACAATTATGGCTTGGTCCAAGAGTATCTGAGGAACTGACCTTTCCTGTGTGAGCTAGCTTGTTGCCTGACAGCTTCTTCTTCAAGGGTTGCTACTGTTTGAAGCTAGGTTGCTACTTCTCTGTGGCAGTGGCAATCATATGGCACTACCAGTCAAAATGGTATGCCTTCCCTGGTGGTTTTCTGGTGAGGAAAAAAAAAACTTTTTTGGTTGATCTTCCCATGTTAGTTTTGGTTTGAAAATGGTTATGTGAAAAATAAAGTAACAAAAAAATCTGAATAGCTTTTTGTTTTGTGCTTTGTAGCACTCCTCTGGGATAGGATGTACATTTCACCATGCATTGAAAGGACTGGACAGATATTCAGTCTACTAAGCTCTATTGTGTTCAGCGGGGCCTAGTCACAGGGTATGGATAGGATTGAACCCACAGTCTTCTCATTTAATAGGGTAGTGCTGAAGTACTGTACAGTTGCTGAATTCAAAGTGCTAGTTTTAATTTAAAGCATGGATCCAGTGTAGTTGAGGAACTGCCTTCTATATAATCCTACCCATCCTCTTAGGTCATTGGGGGAACTCTTCTAAGTGTGCTGACACCAGTAGAGGTGAGGGGGTGGTGGCTAGGAATAGGGCCTTCTTGGTGGTGGCTCCTTGTTTATGGAATTTCCTTCCCTTTGAAGTAAGAACAGCTTCCTCTGGAGACATTTCAGCGAAAAAGAAAGACCTTTCTTTTGTGGAAGGCATTTGAATGATTGGTTGGTTGGCGTTGTTTAATGAAATGGCTTTTAACGTTGGTGATCCTGGTTGATTGTTTTATCCTGATGTTTAATGTTGTTTTTATTTTGCTGTTTTAATATTGTTTTTATTTAATTATTGTAAGTCACCTAGAATCCCCTTCATTGTAGGAAGAGGCAGGGTAAAAATATTTTATATAATCAATATACTGCAGTAAAACTCACACAGTGAGTGCTATAACAGTGCTATGATTGTGGTATCTTGTATAGTTCATGTTAAACTCTGAATGTTTTTGATAGCTTTAGCTTTGGGTGTTATTTGAACTGATAAAATTAACATAATTGTAGCATGAAGATTGGAAGAGGTGATCCAGAGTGGTGTCTGAGGTCAACCAGGTTGGGCATTGCCCAGGAGCCCACTCCATCAGAAGGTCCACCTACCAAATCAACCCCTTGAGTCTCGCAGTACCAGTAAGCCGCTACAGATTTCCCCTGTGGGGGTACAACACACGGCTTTGACCCAGGGCACTCATTCTGAGAAAGTAAATAACTTTGCAATATTTTAATTTCCCTGCCCCACTTTTATTTTTTTGCAAATCTTCCCGTCTTTAATTGTTTTACATTGTATTTCCAGGTCAGCATGTATGTGGCCAAGGGGCAATCCAGCCATAAGGCAACTTGATGCAGCTTGCATCAGTGCAGTGTGTGGGTTCAGGGTACCCTTCACCCAGCGATGGGATTAACAGACGACCTGGGGGAATGCTGGGCGGGATGTACGCGGAACTCCCGCGCGATTGGCTGCCCGTCTGTTCTGCCCCGCCGCCTTCCCCGCCGCTGCGCGGGCTGCCCAGGCCTCGGAGGGGGTGCCTGCTCGCCTGGGGGCCCCCCCGGGTGCCCGGGCACGCGTGCCAACCGGGGGCAGCAGGCCCAGCCCACGGGGACGGCAGTGGGGCAGAATAGTCGGGCTGCCAATCGTGCGGGCTACCAATCACAGGCTGCCAATTACGTGTTTGTCCCTCCCAGCGTTCCCCCAGGTCGTTTGTGAATCCCATCACTGCCATCACTATGTATTTTGCCACCTCCACAGCCTGCTAAGATTGATCAGCTACATTGAACTGCTTCCTGCTCAATCAAGTGGGAAGCATATGGCTTTTGCTAATGTGGAAGTTCAGCCCTTAGAATTTTGTGTCCATGTATGAAGGAAATCTCTTGTTTGTTAGTTACAGTATTTGTCCTTTTTAAATAAAAGCAGAAGTGCTGCAGTTCCCAGTTTGCAAAAACGTCATGAGGAGCAAGGTAAGGAGCTTCCCAACCCTAGTATGCTGTAGAGAAAGCAGCAACTTCTGGCAGCATGTGAGGTTGCCCCGCACCTGCCTTGGCTGTCATTTGAATTTACAAGCAAAAAAAGCCTAACAATTTACAGTAAGTTAGATTTAGAAATGTAGATCTAGAGGAGATGACGACTCTTCAAGTGAGAGTGAAGGAATTCCCTGTGGGAATCATGGAAGGTGAGTGCAGCGAGAAGGATGCCAGACTGTGAAGGATACCACCTGGACTGAAGATGTTCTGTGCTAGATTAGAACATGTGATTGTAACAACCTCTATATGGGGTTGAGAAAGCCTGCCTACATAAACCATCTTAAAGTCAGAGGAGAAATCTAGTAACAAGACTGATTTATATACAGTCTAATTTATATACATGTTCTTATCTAGTAGTAGTAGTAGTAGTAGTAGTAGTAGTAGTAGTAGTAGTATATTTCTGGACTGGTGGAAATGGTGCTATTTATTTCAGAAGGAAGTATTTGTTTAGAGCAGGACAAATGGTAGGGGAGTTTATGGATAATTTTATGGATAATTATGTCCCAAAACATGGCAGTCTGGCTAAGAAGTAGTACAAAAGTCATCATGGGCTAGATAGAATCATTTGTAGCTGACTTCTGAGAGATCCTCATACTTAGAGGCAGTTGGGATACTGAAGGAAGTCCCTGGAAATTTACAGGCCTGAATGGGGAAAGGCCTAACACTAGGCCGACTCAGGGGGTAAAGTGCTGAGTCATTCAGGCCTAGCAGACCAGCAGTAAAGTGCTGAGTCATTCTGACTCAGTTTCAACCTGGGGATGAGATTATCTGATCTCTGATTGGATGCTGGGGACTATTTAATCAAGACCAGAAACACTTGCGGTTTGTTGCTGGAGATGTAAGTGTTGTTGGAGGAGTGTTGCTGTACCTGTTACCTCTTTGCTGTTCTTTGCTGCAAGAAACCTTCTTCTGAGAGTATAGAAGTTCTTGCTACCCTAATCTCTGTTGTCTGAGTGATTCCTTGCCGGTGCTCTGCGACCTTGAAGCCTTTCCAAGCCTCACAGCTGCAAGCTGCTTCTATGCTATCATCAGAGACTAATACACTATAATTCACATGTTTGATAGACAACTTTGTTTTCTAGTGATGCCTTTTTAGTGTGCTTCATCTTTCTTTTTCAATTTCTGTCCTGTCCTTCTAGTTGATGTGTGTTCAACTCTGAGGTTTCTGCAGTGGACTGAGAATATGAATGTATTGCATATAGGCTGCCATACTCTATTAGGTATTGTTAACTTTAAACCCTACCAACTTGACTGCAGACTGAATGATGATGTAGCAGTGAAATTGTGTCTAGCTGTAAGTCCCACCACCTCTGAGTTCAGGCTTCATTTTCATCTGTGTGGGTCAAACGCCTACTCTTTGGCCTAATTCTTGCCTCACACAAACGTCTTTGAAATCCTAAGCAGCCTTGCTTGGAAGCAAGTCCTACTGAAATAATTCTACAGTGTTTTTTTTAGGGAACATTAGGGGTCAAGCTGTTTATCTAGATGTCAGTATCTTCAGTTTGAAGAAGGAGTTTGATTTAATGTGTAATCCAGAAACAGAGGAAATACCTAGAAATCATCTTAGTTTTATGCATCCATAAACTGCCAAGGAGCTGTAAATCAGTCTGTTCTGAATTGGAGCCATTTCCAAGATTTAAATTGGCCCCTAAAAGTGTTCAGAAGTCTTAATGTAACTTATTCAGTATAGGTGGTATTTTAAACTCCCCCTGAATTTCATCCTTTGGGGGGGGGGTGAAAGTGGAATGTGTTAACCATAACTCAGTCCTAAACAAATGTTTTAACAAGTATCTTTCCTATAGATAAGGACATGCCAATGATTCATATCTTGTTATTGCTTTACAGTGAATGTTTAGTACTAGATTCAATGCAACTGAACTACATTGGAAATACATGATACTTTTATTTGTTCGTGCAATTTTTTTCCCCACACTATGTGCCCATAATTCATGGCTATGTCAAATATTTTAGGATATTGCACACAAAAAGGAAAATATTAGTTCTCAGTTGACTATGCTTTTATTCTAGTGGTCATGACTCCTTATTCATTGGTGTTGAATGTTTTCGCTTTATCTCTTTTCAGTTTAAAGCAAACAAATGCATCAGATAGTTTTCATGGCTCTGCTTAATTGATTCATAATGTGTGAATAGCTATTTTGCTTATCACTCTGATACTTGTAATTGGTTTGATATTTGAAATGTTTGATATCAAATATTCTGCTGAACAAAGTATTTTGGAATCTTTTTCCAGTTGTTGTTAGAAATAAACTGTGGAAACCAACTGTTAGAGATAGCAAGTCCCCCTGACCCGCTAGGTGCCTGACCCCACTGGCCAGAGTGCCCAGTTTTACCAAATCGTTAGAATGGTTTGATCCCCCTTGACCAAACCAGGTGTGTGTTGATCCCACTGACCAATCACCACCGGTGTACCAAATTGTGTTCAGAGTGCCTGGCCCCGCTGGCCAAGCCTCAGTGCTTCAAAAGGGGATGCCTGACCCCACTGGTCAGACATCCAGCACCAAGTTCGAACAAATGCACATTGCCCATTCCCCCTGAATGGACTAGGGTCCCACTGACCCTCCCAGAATGTCTGTTCCCACTGAACAGACTGGTGCTTTAAAGGTGAATGCTTAACCCCCCTGGTGAAACACTCAGCACCCCAAAACAATACAGAGAGTGAATGAGATTGCAGTTTGAATGTTCTTTACTGCAGCAAAGGGAGGGACAAAACCACCTCCTCAAACAATACATAATTACAACTTACATAAACCCTGCTCCGGCTGGACTTCCCTTTTCCATTGGCTGGCTACTAAGAAGTTACAAACCTTTCCGTCCGCCTAGTACATACCATTCCTAGACATGTTCTCCCCGCCCTCTACAGGCGTTGCGTGTTCATGCTAATAAGCTATTACCTTAGCAGGGGTGTATCCGTAATGTTATTATGTCTGCGCATTACCTATTACGACTTCTCTGCCAAGATGTATTTCTAGGTTACTGTTGTGCTAGCCGCAGGATGCTAAAATGTTGCCTTCTACATCTTTAACTGTTCTGTTCCCTGCGTTCCCTATCTCTAGCAAATTCAGCTGCTGATGCCAGCTATTGTGCTTTCAAGCGGAGCCTTCACAAGACTTTTGTTCTCCCTGAGTTTGATAACTTCTACTGTATCTGTCTCAAAATTACAAACTTTATTCCAAGCTCCCATCCTCCTCCTTGTATTTTTAAACCTCATGCTCCAAATCACAAATCTATCCCTTTCAAAACTGGTTAAGAGAGAAATTGCTTTACTATCCACTGGTTTTCTGCAACACAAGATTCAATGTCTGAGAGTTATTTCCCATTTGTTCATCACATAAAAAAGTGATGTCACACCTCCAAAGCCTAAAATCTTCTTAAAATGTGCATGCGAGATGTATCTGAGAAAAATGTGGGTGTTGCTAAACCATTCGCAGAATCTCACAAATTTCTTTATTTTATTTGGTAGCAGACATATGTCTTCAAACTATTCTACGTATCACTTCACATTTCATTCTACATTTACATTTTACAAAGACTTTGTCAATTTCCCAGAGGCCTTCACTTGTAGAAATGAATTGTGAGAGCAATCCTATAATGTGGGGAATTATCCAGCTTTCTCTATTTTCAGTTGTCCCACAGCAGCAGGCGTTAGCCTTGGACTGCTAACTTTGGGCTTATTAGTAGCATGATAAGTATGGAGAATGGTGTTGTGTAAAAAACTGCGGCTGTTCATTGAATAGGGCTGCAATCCTTTCAACATTTAGTTGGCAGTAAGCACCCCTGCTAACTGGGCAAGAGGCACTTTTTCAAGTGGTATTCCTCTTATGTTTAGCAGGGGAAGAGTAATTGTCCCTCTTCACCCCGTGCAGTCTTTCTTGTGGCTGTTGCTGGTGGTCTGCCTTTTTTTAAGATTGTGAGCCTTTTGGGACAGGGAGCCATTTAACTTTATTATTATTACTATTTGCCTGTAAACCGCTTTGTGAACTTCGTGTTGGAAGGTGGTATATAAGTACCTGTTGATTGATTGATTGAACCCAGTGGATCTTGCTTCTGTGTAATCATGTGTACTATATGGTTGTACTTTAGCTATTATATTGCAAAATACTGTATTGCAGCAAAGCGCAGAAGAGTGTCTGTGTTGCAGCAAAAATAATGATGCTGAAACACTTTAACAGTAAATTTTTTTGAGGTAGAAGCTGTGTCCAGATCCAACAACATCAGCCACTCCCTCCTTTTTAAAGTTTGGCCGGTCCAAGATAGTTTCATTTTTCACTATTCACAAGTTGGAATTGATGGAACTATATCAGGCATTTATGTAAGGATGATTCTTTTGCAAGACCTATATTTAAAATTAGAACACTTATTTTTTGGACTTTCTCTAATTTTCAGTCATTTTCTTCTCATACTTCTTGAGATAAAATGTCTCAGATATGATTTTGATTTGATTTTGCAAGGTATGTGTGGATCTTTTGGGAACTGTGAAGGGAGTAGAGGCATTAAAATGCGGGATAATCCCTGTAACAAAGAACTTGCATTACAAAATACAGTCAAAATTCAGGTGGATTAAATGTCAGTGTGGCGTTTTGGGCAACTAGTGTCCTGTATGTTCAAAGCTGCTAAAACATGTTGTATATGACTGCATTTTTTACCATTTTTTCCCCTTAGGCACGAGCTTTAACACCCCAGACCGCAGAAACAGATGCAATACGTTTTCTGGTTGGAACGCAGTCTCTGAAATATGATAATCAGGTAAACTTGTATGAGAGCTATATGAAAATAGAATTGGAAATGTTGCTTAAGCCTTCACTAGGATAATGATTTTTCCTTGCCAAATTGAATTTTTAGGGTAGTGTCATTATTGGGTGTGATCTTGTATTACTTCATTGTGAATTTCTAAGGGGGAAACCATGCATTCACTGAATCCTCTGCATGCTGATGGCAAGTAATTGGTAAAAGAAGGATTTGTTGCCGGGTTTTCCGAAGTGTGGATCATGAGCCTTTGTTAGGTGCGTTGCAGACTGGGCCTTCTGTCCCACCTTTCCCTCCGTTTGGCTCCAAATGAGAGCCATTTTGCTCTTCTGGGTTGTGCCAGGCCGGCAACCCACTCTATAGGCCTCTACAAGCCTCAAAATGGACTGCAGAAGCATTTCAAAATTACCTCTGATTTTTGGAAGGCAACTTCCTGGGGCATCTAGTGGTTTTCCTCCAATGCATCATCCATCTAACAGTGACACACTCTGCCCATCTCATAAGCGAATAACAACAATGTGGAAATAATCTCTACATAAATTGAGTCCTAAATTTTCTCTACCAAGGTGCAATATGTCCTAGGATCTACAAACATTTCTGAATTTTGCTCACCATATACAGTACTGTTAGAGGCTTGCACTACTACGATGTTCTCTTAATCAATCAACAGTATTTATATACCGCTTTGCAACACAAGTTCACAGAGTTCACAAATATTTTTTATTATTTAAAAAATAAATAATGGTGATATTGTGAAAACAAAAGTAGTAATGTTAATTTGCTTTTACTTTGAGTGCAAGCCTAACCTGGCATTAGGCCAGCAAAGTTTGTCCGGCACTAGGGCCACTGTAAAGTGTGTTTGGACCACTCAGAGTAAGGGAGGATGGCACACTTCAGATGCTGGCTTCTCTGACTCCAAGAGTGGTTCAAACATACTTTACAGTGTCCCTTGTGCTGGCAAAACTTTTCTAGCCTAACTGTGCTGACCTAACTCCAGGTTAGGATGGCATTCTTCTTTATATAGGTTATGCCAGTGGATCCCAAACGATGGGTCTGTGGCCCACCAGTGTGTCCTAACCCAGTTTTTGGTGGGTCATGAAACTGACAAGGCATATTAGGCTATGTTCATTAATAGTTAAACAAGTTGCTATTTGGGGGGAGCACTTCTGCCCAATCACCATTATAGCCGCAGAGTCTTAAGAGGCTTGAGCAGGTTTCTTTAGGTGGGTCCCAAAGCTGAACCACTGGGTTATGCTAGAATCGGTGAACAAAGCTTTCTCAAATTAATTTTGAAGGAGCAAGCCACAAGAAAACATTGAAAAAGTTTATATATAATAAATATTGTAGAGAATGCTGATAACTTGCTTTGCTTACTGTTAGGCTTGTTGGTACATATACGTACTTCCTCACATATAAAACGTTCCTGCCAGTGAAAAGGGAATCTGTGTATCATGTTTGTCCCCTTACCCTGGGTAGGTGCCAGCCGCCCCATGGGGCAACTCAGATCTATGCCTGCAGGTTTAGCAGGTGCGAGTCTGAGCGTGGCATACAGTCTGAATCAGGGCTGTGTGGCCTGGAGGTGGGGGTTTGGATGTGGCCTAATGGCCTCATCCAGGCTTCACCCCCCTCCCTGGGCTGCCTTACCCGCTGGAACACCTGCCCCTGCCATTTTCTGAAAAGCCTCTGGGCTAATCAAACTCGGCCAGCACAGGGGTGGTTTACTGGCAGCTCGCTCTGGTGCAATTGTGTCAATGCAGCTGTCTGACACAGTGCACCTTGCAGTGGTGCATACGTGCTTTATGGCACGTGGGCAACAGTCCTCAGCCGACGCAAGTGGCTTACTTTGGCCAAAGGTGGGGGGGGGGTTGGATTGCCCTTCCCATGTATTTGAAGATAGCACTATATTTCTGTAGCAGAAGATAGTTACGTGCCATCAATCATTTAGAATAAGAAGGAAAATGTTGGCATAAGGCAGCCAGTCTGACTGTCAGTGTATTAATTCCACGTTCTACCAATAACTCTCAACACCAGTTTCTTCTTCTTCTCTCCACCCACTTTGTGCGCCAGCACTAATAATTGAGGTACAGGGCACTTTCTCTGGGTGTTAATGAGTTGATGGGGCTAATGGCCTTTAGCTGTGCTTGAAGCCATCAGCTCCTTAGTTGATGATTAATCTCCAAGAAGTGTCATGAGCCTATATTGTTAGTGCTTAATTTAGCAGCGCAAGTCTCTACCTGGGTCATGTAATGGTGAATCTTTGAACACTTTTTGGCAGATGGTGGCTTGACATTAAGGTTGCACTGCCTAACTACGTGTCCGCTGTCAGGCAGGTGTCGTGGGTGGAATGCCTTAAAGGAATCTTAACCCGTAAAGCATAGAGTTATAGTCTTCTCATTAATTCTGAGTTACTGTAAACAAATGCATAATCTGATACAATTCTTGGTAGCAAAAAGGGGGGCAGGAGCTCTACTTCATCTTCTGCTTTAACATTTGCAGAGTTTTTGTCATAATGTAAAGCGCGTCAGAGTATCATCTGAATAACACTACTACTACTACTACTACTACTACTACTACTACTACTACTACTAAGTGCTTCTATGCTTTAGGGAAAAGTTTTAAAAATTACAGTTTAGGGGAGGAGGAGAATCTATGCTGAACTTCTTGGTAAATCAGCTGTCCTCTTGAAGCTTTAATATTTACTCTTCTCTCCAAGCATAGATTTTGATGGGGGGGAAAGAACTGTTCGTTTCTTCAAATGGAAACTAGCAAAATTTCTTCAGATTTTATTTACTGATGCTGAACTCTTGCCACCTCCTCCTCCTCCCTTCCTGTGTGTGAAATTGAGGGAAAATGTGTTGAATGACGGTATTCCAAAATGGGAGGGGGAAATTGTCCTGAGAACTAAACAGCAATTGCAGTTCTCTTTCCCCATAACAGAAGACTATTATGTGCCAGGTGTAGTTCTAATTGGGTTTGAATGGGGGTGTTAATATATGGCGTCGGGAGAGTACAGCTAGTGATGAATGATTGTTGTTGTTCTCATGTTAAAAAGAAGTCAAGGAGGTGCCGTAACTATAAAAACTTCCTGTTATATATAATATAGAAGACACTGGTGTATATATAATATATAATATAGAAGATCAAGGAAATTCTCACTATATGCAGATTGAAAAAATAGGCCGTATTTATTTATGAAATGGTGAACTCAAGGGAAAACAGAATTTTCAGAATCGCAGTGCTTCAGATTGCTGGAGTGTCAGGGAGCTCACATTAATGAATGCTCTTCCAACAAAAAAAATTACTTGGATGTAGAAAATGAAGTATGTTGGTAAGAAGGTTAAACTGGAACCATTCTTCACAACATACCTTCTTCCAAGTGGAAGGGAATCTTTCTTTTTCTCTGTGAAGCAGCATTCAGTTATTAGCCTTTGCTTGAAGGCTGTGTTTCCCACCTTAGTGAGACAGAGTTGGAAGATATTTGTAGTTGGAAGACATTTGTAGAAAAAAGATAGAGCTTTGGTCAGGGGTAGGGGAAAACTGGAATGTGATATAGTGAATTGAGACAGAGAGAGGGGGAAGATGGAGGTGTTGGAAGATTAAAAGAACATTTAGCTTTGTACAAGAGGGAAGCCTTCCCGTTATCATCCTTGCTATTTGTTGGGAAGTCTGAGCAGGAGGAAAAAAATAAGTCTCGTGCCTGATGGCATCCCAATGGAAGTCCCCACTGATGCTTTGGCAACCTAAAAAAGAAACTGCTTTGCTAGTTCATCTGGAATTGGTTACTGCAGCCAAGCAATGCTATGATCTGCATTCCTGTCCCTTGGAGACTCTGATATCAATTGAGAAGGTTATTAGCTGTATCCCTCTGTAACTAAGGCAGACAAACCAGTCTAGTGCTGAAGGCAGGACTACTGCGAAAACTTTGAACTCTGAATCACCGCTGCATTGTTCTCAATGTAGACTGAAGACATTATTCAGAGAGCATGTGCACACTATCAATCATGTAATTTCCTTCTTGAAAGTTGGCCTTGCTTTGGTTTCTGGCCATCATTTCTTTGCACAAGTACAGAAAGAAGGAGGGAATTTGCAGATGCAACATGTGACAGAGAGGCCAGCTCATAAGTTTTGTTTCTGCCTTTTGTGTGTGTGTGTTTTGTTTTTTTGGGGTAGGGGGAGATCAGAGCCACAGTCTGACAAAAATGTTGTTGGTGCCACCTCTTGAGCTTTGCATCTTTTGCAGCACTGCTGACTTGTCCTGCACACCTCCCTATCCGCAATCTGCAGATGGGGAAGCAAGTGGAAGGTGGCAACAGCAGCATGAGAGACTCTTGGCACTGCTGTCTTCTCCTGTACACAAGCCCTAAATTGGCATTTGGTGTCTTTCTCTCCCCCCCCCCCCGATCTTCTGCCTCCTGAAGCCATCACCTCATTGAGGGCACTCCTGAAGTTTTCTAGATCCCATGCATTTTGTCTGAATCTTGGTTCTTTCTCTTGTTGCTTTTATTTTTTTTCCTAGGAAGCTTCCTGCAGGATCAGGATCAGTTGTTTCATGATTTTGTCTGAGCTTAGGAGTCCATTTAAAATGCTGGAGCTCATCTGAAAAAAGTTGCTCTCCTGAATGTATTTTGAGACATTTTAATAAAAGTAATATAATTAAAAGTCCAAATGAATTAAAAAACATTGTTTACAAGCAAGTGGGGCGGGGATTGAAATGTCCAAAGAAGCCACATAAGAAAATGTGATCCTAGGATACTCAATATTCCACAGAATGTTGCTGATCAGCTTGAGGACGCTGTATGGTGAGATTTTGTCTAATTTCATCTTTAATGTGTTCCATGTCACCACACAAAGGGTACAGAAAATAGTAATAATAAAGAATCTTCTGGAAACGATGACATACTATATTTAATAACACTTGTCCTTGGGGTCTGATGTGGTTCTGAATCATTGCACCAGAGAGAAGAAAGCAGCTATGTCTGGCTTTGAGGGACCTGAAATAGGGCAGAAGGCATTTTTGGTTTATGTGCAGAGTGACCCTCTTTATATGGTTAGTAGGGGCATATAATACATGTTGGTAGAGCAAATTGAATTTTGATTTGTAGGTCACCTTTAGGGAATCAATTTCACTGCCAAGGAGACTACAGTACTTCATAATTTCAACATGAGGCTTCCCACTTTTAGAGAAGGCTGTGAGAGAGCCTAGAGAAGCAGCCAACCTAGTACAATCTGCTCTATACTCTTTTTCTGTAAATCCTCCTCTGCTCACACTGAACACAAAAAGGGATTTTTGTATTGTGGATATCCTGCTTTGGCAGACAGTGTAAAACAAACTTAAGAGAGCATTTCTCTCTAGATGCTCTTCTGGTGCACACGCGTGGGTGTGTTGTGTGTCAGCAAATTGCTGCTGGAAATGAATTAGGGGGTTTATCTCAGGGCAGCTGATGTTGTAGACGGATCCCAAGTGGCTTATCCAGGAAAGCAAGCAATTGCTTAGTGTTCTAGGCCTTGAGCTTATTGAACTGAAAATTTTTAATTTTTCTCTTTTTTTTTGTTCTTAGTACTTGCTTTGTGTTTTTCATTTGAGAAATGAGAATAGAAGGGACCTATTATTTTAGCAAAGCTAAAAAGTGAAATCCCGGTCTTGTGATATGATGAAGGAATTAAAGGCAGCCCAAGTCTATATTTAATGTTAGCGCTGTAAAATATTTATTGGAAAAATAAATATATATATTTTTTGTGTGCACCGGCACTGTTATACTATTCCCTCCAAGCCTCTCAAGGGAAATTCAGCAGGCTGATGGAATGATCTCTTCTCTGTAATAATAAAAGGCTAGATAGTGGTTCTGGAGCAGAGCAGTATTTATTATGGTATTTATAAACCACCTCTTTCTGTTTTTACATAGCATTCAAAGTGGTTTGTATAGGCTAGTCCCTGCAAGGGAGCTTGCAGAACCTTCAGTTCACCAGATGTTTTCTGTCAAAGTGTGGCCATCATCATGTGCTGTGCTCTGCACTTCAAAGCTTTCATAATAGCCACGGTCGGTGCTCCAGACGTTATTGAACACTGAATAACAGCATAGAGCAGCCCCGCTTCATCCCCATACATTAGTTGTAGGCAATCAGATCCATAGACTTGGGCTCTAAAAGTGTAAAATTATATTTGCTTAGAAATCCATTGATTTGGATGGGGCTTAGTTCAAAGTAAGAGAAGATAAGATTTCAGCCTTGTGGCCCAATCCTATACAGCCACGCCAATGGGGTGGGCTCTGCATCCTGCGGTTGGGGGACAATCTTGGAGGCATTCTCAAAGTAAGGGAATATTTGTTCCATTAGTGCTGAATTGTGGCTGCATTGGTGCTAGAAGGTTAGTTAGGATTGGGCCCTAACTATACTGCCCATACTAGATATACTGGTTATACTGTCATTTTCATGCAGTGCAATTTGGAGTAAGGGGAATTTATTTCCCTTACCCTGGGTCATGCCGCAGCAGTCCAATAGGGCTCCTTGCTAACACAGATCCAGTTGGCCCGGTAAGGGACGGGGGTGAGGATCCAGTCTAAGTGGAGGCAGGTCCCACCCACTCCCTGAGTTAGTCTTCCCACAGGCCTGCTCTCCCTCTACCTGATCTGCCTTCCCCAACCCCCTCCCCTGCGCCGGCCTCCCTCGTTTGGCTTTATCTGGTCCAGTATGCAGTGTGGGGCGTTTAGCGCATGTCCATGCACCAGCCTCCTCAACTCGTAACAGAGGCCCAAATGTGCTTTGCAGCACTTCTGGGCTAGTACAAGGGACTTGTGCCAGTCCAAGATAGGATTGTTCTCTCATGTATATAACACACATATGACTTATGTGATCCATAGGGGCAGTCTAAAACGGTAAAAATGAAATACCATGAAATATCATGACATTGGACTAGTAAAACAAAATATCCAGCTCAATTAATGAAATAGCCCTAAATGTACCCATTGAACTGTTTGCATAATGTCTGTGGACTGTTCTGAGTGCCTGTGACTATGTTTCAAGCCCTGGCACGGAGCTCTGCTATTTTAATGGGATGTAGAGTTCTGCAGGGACGTGGTGGCGCTGCGGGTTAAACTGCTTTTCTGCTGGGCTTTCTGACCAGAAGGTTGGCAGGTCGAGACCACGCGATGGAGTGAGCTCCTGTTGCTTGTCCCAGCTCCTGCCAACCTAGCAGTTTGAAAGCATGTAAAAATGCAAGTAGATAAATAGGGATCACTTTGGTGGGAAGGTAACGGCATTCCGTGCGCTTTGGCATGTAGTCATGCCGGCCACATGACCACGGAAGCTTGTCCTTAGACAAACGCTGGCTCTACAGGCTTAGAAACAGAGATGAGCACTGCCCCCTATAGTCGGTCACAACTAGACCATTTGGTTGTGGGGAAACCTTTACCTTTAGAGTTCTGAGCGTGTTCAGAAGCTGCCAAGGCAAATGCATGGAGTCCTAGGGAACGTGAAACTGATTGTTTACTCATGAGTAGGCAACCATGTATTGGAAAGGGCAGGCTGAGAGGAATGCAACGTCAGCAGAATGCTCCCAGTCTGATGAATGCAGGCCCCCAAAACAGTTGAGAAGGAAGTGTTCCCTCCAAGGAAGTGTTCCTCCCTCCTTGGAGGAAGTGTTCCCTCTAAGCTGTTAAATGTATTGAAAAATGAATGTTTTTGTTTACTTGGGAGTAAGCAAATGTTTAATGGTTCTTTGCTGTGGTTTTCCCTGTACTTTAAAACCTGTTTTTTTTTACTCCCAATAGCAATTTAGTGCTCTGTTCAAGTTGCTACCTTCTTAATGTTTTAATTTGGCAGTGTTTAAATTGTTTTGTGTTTGGGAGGATTAGGTTCATTGTAGTTGTTCATACAAGTAGCATGCAAATCTTAAATGGCTCCTTGTAAGTTTAATAGTTGTGCTCTTGCGGGGAGGGGTGTTTTATGCCTGTTTTATTGCTGTGTCATTGTCTGCTGACAGCCACAGACATAAAAACACATATACACTACCTATATGACAGTGATTATACATGATAAAAATGCTTTCAAATTGATTATCTATATATATAAAATCGAACATCTGTACCTGTGTACAATGGTACGTATGTTCCGCATAGGCTCCGCAACGCCTGGACCGATTGACACCAAACTTGGCACACATACACCTTGCGGCCTGGCGACAAACACTGGCCTGGCGGTCAGACCCCCTAGGACCCCCGGGGGTGTGTGTGAAACGTAAACATGATTGCAAATTGCCAACTTTGGTGTCGAATCTGTCGTTTCTGGGGTCGCCAAGATGAGCGGCAATGCCCCCGACGCCGTTTGACTCCGGGTTCGGCCCCCCCTTGGCGTGGGGGGCGAGAAGGGGTGCAAAACAAACCGTCCACCATGCCCTCCTGGAACTCCTGGAGCGATTGACATCAAACCTGGCATGCATGTGCCTTGCAGTCTGCCGATAAATACTGTGGGGGTCAGACCCCCCTAACGCCCCCAGGGGTGAGGGTATGTGGGGGCCCCCGCATGAAAACTGTTGGAAATGGCCTAAATCGGTGTCAAATCTATGGCTTCCGGGGTCGCTGGGATGAGCAGCTATGCTCTCGATGCCATTGGAGTCCGGGTTTGCTCCCCCCTCAGCATGGGGGGTGAGAAGGGGTGCAAAACAAAACGTCCGCCATGCCCTGCTGGAATGCCTGGACCGATTGGCACCAAACCTGGCATGTGGATGCCTGGCAGCCTGGGAACAAACACTGTGGGGGTGAGGGACCCCTACTGCCCCCAGGGGTGGGGGTATGCAGTGTGCCCCACGTGAAAATGGTCAAACACGTCCACCGTGACCTGTTGGAATGCCTGGAGCGATTAACACCAGTATGCTTTATGGTCTGGGGACAAACACCACGGGGGTCACACCCTCCTAGCACCCCCAGGAGTGGGGGTACACAGTGGGCCCCATGTGAAAATGGTCAAAATCGGCCAAAATCGGTGTCAAATCCGTAGTTTCTGGGGTAGCTGAGATGAATGGCAACGCTCCCGAGGCCGTTTGAGTCCACGTTCGCACTTCGGAGAATTTCTTCCCCGGGTAACACCGGGTCAAAACTGCTAGTTTATGTATAAAAACACACAATAATTTTTGGCCTCCCTTTTTTTAGCCAAAAAAATTAAGCCATTTTAGACTGCTTCTAGATATCAAGTATTTCTGGATGACTAGATTTGTTGTTTCACTAACTTTTTTCACAGTTAGTTCACATCACTAACTTTTTTCACCCAGTTTTGTAAAATAAAATCTGTACAGTACTTGGTTTCACCCAATTTTCATCTATATGCAAGACCCTCTGAAAATCTTATGAAGTCCTAATGTTTTCTTGTTTTGTATTTGTAGATTCACATCATTGATTTTGATGATGAAAATAACATTATAAACAAAAATGTTCTTCTGCATCAAGTTGGTGAAATTTGGCACATCTGCGCCAGTCCAGCAGATAAAGGTGTACTTGCCACTTGCTACAATAAAAGTAAGTGGACTTCTGAAGGGTTTTGTCTGCTTTAATTATTTCTGTAAAAAGTGGGTACTTGATCATCTGGCTGTGATATTAAAACATGTATAATAACACTTCTGCCATTTTCAGTGGCAGCATAACATCAATCAATCAATCAATCTCTAGTATTTATATACCGCTTTTCAACACAAAGTTCACATCTGAAAAACTCTAACTTGAATATTATCACTAAGCAAGCAGGAGTAGGATCTAGTTCTCTCTGGTGCATATGGCTCATAGATGCTTGTGTAGCATTGTATCTCCATAGGGCTTTCATACCCTTCCCATGTCGCCCCTCCAGCCAGGAGTGAATCAGCTGGTATTTGCGATACTGGCATCTAGCTGCCCCACTTGACATATGAATGTTACTTGTATCCTTTATGGTGGTGCCTGGCCAAGGATCAAACTGAATTACAAGGAGAATTGAAAAAGTTGAAGGGAATTTCATGGCCATAGTTGAAGTGCTTGCTCTCAGATATATTTGGGGTGAATTGTGCATAGGATTGCCTTGTTAGTCTTGTTTCTGCCACTTTTATATCTGCAGTCAGTGTCTTTTACATCAGGGATGCCAAACCCATTTCATACAGCAGGCCAAATAGCATTTATGATTCCTTCTGAGGGCCAGAAGTGAAATCATTAAACAGGAAGCGATGTCATGGCCAGAAATAAGCACTTTTTCTCACTTAGGAACTTAATTGGCTGCAAATAGAAGAGAAAATATGCAGCTTTTGATAATATTTTCAAGATATGGGAGAGATCATGTGGTCCGCCCTTTTCAGTAGTGACAATTTAGCAGCTGAGGAGCGGGAAGAACCTGAGGGCTGGATAAAGAGCATCCTTGTGCCTCATCCAGCCCATGGGCCTTATGTTTGACACCCCTGTTCTACATGATGTTATAAGTCTGTGCTACTTTATAGGGCATGATGATCTAGCTGTGACTCAGTTTGGATGAACAAAATTCACATAAAAGTTTTACAAGATATTTAACATTTTTAAAAGCAAGTATGAAGTTATACAAACTCTTTTTAGAGAAAGGAAAGTGGCTTAAGTGCTTTATTAATCAATTGAAAATGAAAACAAGCTGTGTGTGTGTGTGTGTGTGTGTGTGTGTGTGTGTGTGTGTGTGTGTGTGTGTGTGTGTAAATATAAATAACAATTACATGACTGAAATTCTAGTCAACTTCTGCAGAACAGGATGGAAATTTTTTAACTCTAAATAGGAAAGATGGCCTTTGCCAGGTAAGCTTTCAGTATATGTGCAGTAAAGAACATCATGTGCATGTAGCAATAGTGATAACCATGGGATGACTTTCTCCTTCCTTCCCAAAGCTGCAAGATCTTTTATATCTTGGAAGGCAATAAATCTTTTCACTTTGAGAAGGTGAAATGGCAAATGGATAGTAGATCATCCTGGAACAGAGTAGCTGGCAAAATTAGAACAATGAACAGCTGACAAAGCACTGGGTTGAGATGAAATACAACCTATGGATACCCTGCATTACTTAATTTTCACAGATCTCATTAAAGAATCAGGGACTCTGCTGCAGACTTGGGGGTGGGGGCTAACTTTGAAATTTGTAACCTTTACTGTGCTTTATTTTTTAAAATGTAAATTAAATTTAAAAATTTTTAACACTTGCAGTTCCTTCTGGAACTTGAAGGCTTACCAGTCTAATTTTTAGTGTGATTTTGACACTTTAAAGTTATTAAGATCAGAGTTCTTAACATTAAACAACGAGAGGATTTGGGGTGTGCAGGCAAGAAGTTTCATATGTAAGCTAGAGGTCTGCTTTCACCGTCACACGGACCACACAATTAATAATCCTTCTTGCCTTTATTACCACCTGCTAATTATCTTGTTCATTCCCCTGACATAGCCAGGGTTGGGGTTGGACATTAGGAAATCTTAGTATAAGGGGGCATGGCAGTTTCTATACATCTGAACACAAGGAGACTTCATGATGTCCGAGAGAAGGTAAGGTTGATGTCTCTCTTTGAAAATAGCAGAATGAGGCTTAGAAGTTTAAAAAATCATTTCTGGTTTTTCAGCAAAACCAGAAGTGATGCTTGTATGCCTTTAAAAGGGATTCTGTGGCCCTGGGAAGCTTCCTCTCCTTAGTTTGGAGGGTGGAGGCAGCCCCAAAACTACAGATTCCAACATCTGTGGTGTTCGTTATCCATGGGGGGTTCCTGGAACTGAACCTCGAAGGGCCTGCCTGTATAAATTTGAGAAACCGTGGTGCTGGTGTAATGAGGGAGCAAGTCAGGTTGGGTAGGGTCACAAGTTATGATCTCTGACAGCTGAAGCCCCAGCTCAATCTCTGCATCCATTTTGAAGAGGAAAGAACATCTGACATTAGACTGTCATGACATTAGACTGGCATTAGACAGACATTAGACTGTCATAGACTCAAGGGATTAAATGGGTATTTCACAGCACTGCTAGGATAGCCATACTGGTTTGACCTTTTTATACACTGATTTTTTTTTTAGTACACTGATTTGATTCAATGCTGATGGCCACCTCAGGTGAGAAGGTCCCTACTGATCTCTGGAGAAGGGGAAAAAAGCATGTCCCCATTCTAAAAACTGCTTTTCTAGGGAGTTGGACTGTTAGAACTGCTATTTTTCAGCTTGCTTTCACATTCCATTTTTCATTGAGCGAGGGCGAAGGGAAGGGGTCACTTTTCTTAGAGCAAGCTGACAAGAGAAGTTCTAGTTCATTGCCTGACTCCTGTTTGGTTTTAACTGCTTTTATTTAACACATTTTTTTTATATCAGTGGGGAGTCCCAGAACTAAACCCCAGCAGATATCAAGACACGACTGTATTATGTTTCCAATTTGTTTTCATAAATTGGTGCTGGGATGATCATAGGCCTTGCCTTACATTCAATGGTAAAAGATCGTTTTCCGAAATCTCTGTACAAATGGTTGGGAGAAAAGTGAGGCATAATTATCTCTGTATCCTGATGCTGTAGAACAGTGGTTTTGTGGTGAATGGAGACTGCATTACATGTTAATGTTAATAGGTGAAGTTGGGAAGGAGCTGTAAAAGAGATTTGGGCTCAAAGATCAGGATGCTGGAGTGTTAGAAGAAATCTGAAATGCTTGTTAAAAGGCCTCTTAAGGGGAAGGTATTGTTTCTCTCCCCTACCCATGAGATGATACATTTTATGGGTGGTTCGCGAGCTGCAGCTGTACTTGAATCCTGCAGACCTTGCCACAGTGATCCAGTGACATCGAGGTTAGACTGTTGTAATGCACTCTACGTGGGGCTGCCCTTGAAAACAGTTTGGAAACTGCAGTTACTGCAGAATGCAACGGCCGTGTGATTGCTGGAACTAGGCGGTTTGACTATGTTGGGCCGCTGCTCCAGCGATTGCATTGGCTGCCCATTCGTTTCTGTGCCCAATTCAAGGTGTAGTGCTGGTTTTGACCTTTAAGCCCTATACGGCTTGGGCCCAGGATAGTTTAGAGACTGCCTACTTCTATATAATCTGGTCCGTACCCTCAGATCATTGGAGAGAGCTAGCCCTCTTACAAGTGCCACAGTCTAGAGAGGTACATGGGATGGTGTCAAGTAATAAGGCCTTCTCAGTATTTCCTATGGAATTCCTTCCCTCTTGATTTAAGAACCCTTCCTAGAGACCTTCTGATGGGGCTTGTAACTTTCTTTTTAGATGCACCTTCTGCGAGCCAGCCTTTTTTGTCAGATTACTCGGCTTTTTATATGGTTTTATATGGTACAGCTGCTCTTGTATACTGTGTTCTTATTGTATTGTGCATTAATTTTATAATCACTTTTGGAGTGTTTTAACTTGTTATAAGCCTCCACGGGTCCTTTTAGGTGGAGAGAGAAGAAATTATAATAATACAGCTTCTTTGGAGTTGAGTTTGAAAAGACCTTTATATTATATAACCATGGCCACATATCAGATGAGCTAAGTTGTGGGTGTCACATTATGGCTTTGGGGTTGGTAAATAATGTTAGCCCTCTGTTGCCTATTCCCATTTACGATGGGAACCAATACTATAGGAACCTTGCAGGCCTTGTCATAGGCTAGGCCCCCTACCCCACCCACAGTGTTCCTCTTAACTTTAGCATGTGCCTTCAAACTGGAAGAGCTGCTGTTTCTCTGCAATAAATGAGGGACTAAATAATACTGAAGAAAGTAGTACACAAATAATACTGGACAGATGTATTCAACCTGAATTGAGCTTATTATAATAAGTTTTAATGCAATGGCACCCATACTATTTAGCATAGAGAGCAATTTCTTAAAATGACTATTAGGACCCACATAACTGTACGAGACTTAAAAAAAGTTTCACTATACCAGTTTCTCCAGCCTCTGTTTTTATCCTTTTTACTATGGTGATGGGAGTGCCTTCTGGAGCATTTGTTGAGCTCCATGTTCATTGGATTGGAATCTTTCTCGTGACTTTGCATTCCCCTCAGGACCCTTTGAAGAGGACTGAGGCACATTTGCCGACTTGTGAGTAAATGTGCATGTGCTGCTCCATTTCAGTTTTCATAGAGCTCAATATATTTTCCTGGTTGGCTAACAGCTTGTCAGTTTTGCGTCCCACCAAAAATTAGGTTGTGACTCACTGGTGGGTCCAGACCCACAGTTTTGGGAGCCACTGTTTTAAAGAATTGCCACAAGAGAGAAACACACCCTGAGGGAAAACATCTGGTGAACAGCAGGTTCTCTAACAGAATGTTACTGTAAAAACCTCATTGAAAGATGTCGGTTTAAGATTCTCCTATGTAAATTACCTTAAATGCTGTGTAAAAACAGAAGAAAGTATATACACTACGGTTCCAGAGTTTAGGGTCACTTAGAAATTTCCTTATTTTTTGAAAGAAAAGCACTTTTTTTTTCAATGAAGATAACATTAAATTAATCAGAAATACACTCTATACATTGTTAATGTGGTAACTGACTATACTAGCTGCAAACGTCTGGTTTTTAAAGGAATATCTACATAGGTGTATAGAGGCCCATTTCCAGCAACCATCATTCCAGTGTTCTAAAGGTGCACTGTGTTTGCTAATCGCATTTGAAGACTAATGGATGATTTGAAAACCCTTGTGCAATTATGTTAGCACAGCTGAAAACGGCCTTGCTCGTTAGAGAAGCTATAGAACTGGCCTTCCTTTGAGCTAGTTGAGTATCTGGAGCATCACATTTGTGGGTTCGATTATACTCTCAAAATGGCCAGAAAAAGAGAACTTTCATGTGAAACTTGACAGTCTATTCTTGTTCTTAGAAATGAAGGCTATTCCACGTGAGAAATTGCGAAGAAACTGAATGTTTCCTACAACGGTGTGTACTACTCCCTTCAGAGAACAGCACAAACAGGCTCTAACCAGAGTAGAAAGAGAAGTGGGAGGCCCCGGTGCACAACTGTGCAAGAAGACAAGTACATGAGAGTCTCCAGTTTGAGAAATAGACACCTCACAGGTCCTCAACTGGCAGCTTCATTAAATGGTACCCGCAAAACGCCAGTGTCAACGTCTACACTGAAGAGGCGACACTGGGATGCTGGCCTTCTAGGCAGAGTGGCAAAGAAAAAGCTATATCTGAGACTGGCCAATAAAAGGAAAAGATTAATATGGGCAAAAGAACACAGACATTGGACAGAGGAAGATTGGAAAAAAGTGTTAAGGACAGACAAATCGAAGGTTGAGGTGTTTGGATCGCACAGAAGAACATTTGTGGGACGCAGAACAAGTGAAAAGATGCTGGAAGAGTGCCTGACGCCATCTTTTAAGCATGGTGGAGGCAATGCGATGGTCTGGGGCTGCTTTGGTGCTGGTAAAGTGGGAGATTTGTACAAGGTAAAAGGGATTTTGAATAAGGAAAGCTATCACTCCATTTTGCAACGCCATGCCATACCCTGTGGACAGCGTTTGATTGGAGCCAATTTCCTCCTCCAACAGGACAATGACCCAAAGCACACCTCCAAATTATGCAAGAACTATTTAGGGAAGAAGCAGGCAGCTGGTATTCTGTCCGCAATGGAGTGGCCAGAGCAGTCACCAGATCTCAACCCCAATGAGCTGTTGTGGGAGCAGCTTGACCGTATGGTACGCAAGAAGTGCCCATCAAGCCAATCTGACTTGTGGGATGTGCTTAGGAAGCGTGGGGTGAAATTTCTTCAGATTACCTCAACAAATTAACAGCTAGAATGCCAAAGGTCTGCAATGCTGTAATTGCTGCAAAAGAAGCATTCTTTGGCGAAAGCAAAGTTTGAAGGACACAATTATTATTTCAAATAAAAATCATTATTTCTAACCTTGCCAATGTCGTGACTATATGTTCTATTCATTTTGCAACTCATTTGATAAATACAAGTCAGTTTTCATGTACAACACGGAATTGAGTGGGTGACCCTAAACTTTTGAACGGTAATGTAAATACTTTAAATAAATAAATAGCTTCCAGAAATCTGCATTACTGATTTAATTGTTTGAGATGCAAAGCAAAAAGGGCACATTGTGTATAGAAAATAAACCACCGGGGCAGAGATGATTGCATAAGTAATACTGAATTTTGTCCTTTCTTTTAAAAACATGATTTTTGGACAGTTGCCTGCTGCCTTGTCTGCTCTGAAGGCTGTGACTCCTGGCATCACCCCTCGTCAGCACACAGGCACGGAAGTAATAGGGGGGTGACGTGATGATGCCACCCCCAGTTACTTCTGTGTAGGCAGTGCGAGGGCAGGTGTATTATTTGCTGTGCCACTCCTCTGTTCGTTCCCCTTTGACGTGAACGGAAGTGGCGCAGTGAGACTGCACTCATTGCCACACTGCGAAGTGATTGAAGAAACACTTGGAGGCTGCAGCAAGCCAAAGAAGTGCTTGCTGACCCCTCTTAAGTGTTTCTTTGAACCACAGTGGAGGGAGCAATTCTCCACCTTGACTGGCGTCCCATAGCCACTCACATGACAGCCCAGAGTGAACCTGGGGTGACTTGCCTCCACTAGCTATACCACTGACTTGCTGTATAGCCTTTAACCACAAGTTAGTAGTTACAGGAATTATGGCTTTAGCTCCAAGAAGAATCTTGAGGTCTTAGGCATCCTTCTCCATGTTCTCTCTGTGGTCTTCAATACAGTTAATTGCTCTCTCTTGCTTGCCTTTCTTTATATCCTAGGCCTCAGTGATTCTGTCTTTGTATGATTTTCCTTCTATCTCTCTAATTGCTGTTCTAGTTCATGGAAGAAATATTTTCCTTTGGTTTCCTTTGTTTGGGTTCTTTCAGAAATTGTTCTTGGCCTTCTGCTGTTCCCTCTTTGTTCTGAGTAACCAAATCAAACCCTTACCTGTCCACAAGTAAAGGCTGCCTTGAAAAAAGTAGAAAATGTACAGATTGAGCCTATCTGTGGATTTGGCTCAATGCTGGTCCCCCGGACCTGAGTTGAGCCAGATTTGGCCCAACCTGAAGCCTCAGGCAACTGGAGCTATGTTCCAATTGCTTCCAGAGGTTTTTAGGAGGCCTGCCTGTGGCCTCAGCGAGCCTCAGAATAGCCGTTACCTGCAAAAAAAAAAAAAAAGCCACTCCGGGTTTTTGGCAAAAACCGGAAGTTGCATTTTTAATGCCTTATAAGGCATTACAAGGACCTGGGCCTCATAATGCCTTATAATAAGGCATTGAAACACAAGTTCATTGAAAACCAAAAGTAGCAGGTTATGTCCATTCTGAGGCCTCAGGCACACATGTGTGGGTTTGATGGGTCTCAGACAGCCTTCTGGACCCAACCAGAACACAGCTCCAGTTGGGTTCAGAGGGCGTAGGTGTGGGCAAAATCTGCTGATTTTTTTTATCTGTGGGGGGTTCCAAGAACAGAACCCCCACAGATAAAAAGGTCCATCTGTATTGAATTGGGCCCAGAGCATTCTTAAGGAGTCCAGGGTCTCTGGCTGCAGCTCTACATTTTCACCAGATTTCATGTTGAAATTGAAATCCTTCAGTGGCCTGACCAATTGTAGTCTTTCATTTGGTTCAATAACGATTAGAGTATTTCCCAATGTGGGGAAATTTAACAGACTTACTTTAAAGTTAACCTCCGTACTCGCAAATTGGAATTTGCTAGATGAATTTGGATTTCTCTGAAATTACAAAGATATACTTTCCCCTTTAAAATCCTAAATATTAAACACGCTGTCTTCAAAAAAAGACTATTGCTTGTGATTAAGACTGATTAAGATAGATATGAACTGAGCCATTTTGAGGTTCCTATAATATGGTATGCTGAGTATTCTTTAATTGACACTGCAGCATCTGAATACTAAACATAACGTTCAACTAAATTCAACAATTTTTAGATAAAAATGTTCTTCTAAATTATTATTTATTAAATTTGTACCCCGCCTTTCTGCCCGAAGGCACCCAAGGCGGCATTACAAGGTTAAAATGTTCTAACCATTTCAAGGTTAAATGTTCTAAGCTTCTTCATTTTAAGCGGCTCAAAATAAGTCATTTCACCTAGGCAGTCTGTACATACTGTATAGCAGGTGATATTTATTTTTATCTTGCTTTTTCCCTATATGGGATTTCAAGGCTACATTACACAGAGGAGGTATATTCATACAGTAGATTCTCAAGTAGAGTAAAGTCTCAAGTAGACTAAAGCTTAATAATTTATCTTAAAATTAAGTTGACCATAATAGCTAAACATTTATGGAATGCTCTGAAAAGAAGAGGTATACATATGACGCTGCTATCAAATGCCTGTTCTTGTGTTTGTCTGAATAAAGCTAGAGTTGCTGACATGCTGCAGAACCATTGGATACAACAGAGCCTGCTTTTAGGGGCGGGGGGGGGCGCGTATTAGGGTGGGAAGTATTGCTTGATTCCAAAGAAGCATAAATAATGTAACAAAGTCAGTTTAAAAAAAAATCGGTTGCATGCCAGGATACTGTCACTTTAAAACTAGGACAGTTTCATAAGGTCTGACACTGGTAGCTGTGGAGATGCCGATTTATCACATCAGTTTGACAGCTGTAGGAAATTAAATCTGCTTTCCCCCCCTTTTCACCTCTTACTTCTGTGGAAAATCCTTGGAGGGCAGAGAGACTGGCATCGCCACCTGCCCTCTCCTTCAGGGTGAAAGCCTTTGTCCCTGAGAGAGATCAGCTGGCACAATAGATATGTAACTTATACCTCTCTGCTCCAGCATCAGTGGCTCAATATGCAGTGTAGCAGAATTAATAATACTGTAGGGATCTCACATTTGCATTACCTGACTTCATTGAAGGGGGAAGAAGAGAGATGTGCAGTCTCGCATTTCATTAAGACTTAAGCATATACATTCTGTGACTTTAATATTGGAGGGAGGGAGCTTGCTCAGAGTTTTGTCTTATTTAGATTTAAAAGAGCAGTATCCTAATGCGTGATGGAATGGAAAAAGGACAGTGTCATTCCTTGGCACGGGCTGGGGTGGATGGAGGGGGTGGTGTGTGACTGAGAGTTCAGTTTGATTAAAGAATGGCTTATCTACAATGGAGCTGCAGAGCACACTTGCTCAGAACAAGTCAGGGTTCATTCTCTGAGACGATTCAAAGGTATCTGCCATAAATATTTCAGAATCCATGTCTGCAATAATAGCTCCGTTCACAGCTCTTCCCTTGTAAAAATGGAGACTTGCCTAGCAAAGACTCTTGTGGTAATATGGATTGGGGGGGGGAACCTCATGCGCAGGGAGGGCAGGTTTTTGTGAGTCATTACACAATAGTGTTTCTTGATGTCATGATGGAAAGAGCCAGCAGAGGGCAAAGTCCCATAATCATAGGTGAAGGTCTCTTTGTTTCTATGAGCAAGATACCTGCCTTGCTGTTAAGAGGATTTTGAAGATTTGATGATAGTCTGTTTTTTAGCATTTAGAATATGCCTTCTGTCTTTTCGCCATCTAAAATCGTCTGAAGTAATCAACACATGTCTTTTTCAGGGCTTCAAATTTTTGGTGAGATCATATTTTAGTGTTGCATTTAAAAAATTCTTCCGCATAAAGGCCATTGTGCACATATACGCAGCGGTTCTTCTCCCCCTCCCCAGGTTGCCTGAGGGGTAAGAGAAGGAGAATTCAAATTATCCTTTAAGAGTGTTGATCTTTGCTATAGGAAATGCCTAAGCAACATAGGTAGTCATCTATTGACAGTGGCATTTGAGATAAAAAAGCAGACACTGATACTGGAAGATAACTGCAGGATCACAGATTTTCTTGCCATGGAAGAAATGGAGCACATTTACACCTGCCAATATCCTCTCTCTACTCCAACCAGTCTTGCTTACAGTGCCACAAAACAAACTCAATCACATTAATTCAAAATATTTGTGTGGCTGTATGCTTGTGTCAAGATGTCTTATCTGCAGTAGAGAGAGAAGTTGTCCTGGATTAGATGAACTCCAGCCCTAACCATAATAACTCCTATACAAAATGCAGAGCTTAACTTTAAATATTCTATATACAGCCCTCCTTAGATGTATGTAATTGAATCAAGCCTATTGTAGAGTTTGTCTTCTATTGCGTTCTACCCCAATGTTCAAACTGGGGGTAGCAATTTTTTTCCTACTGCTTACTTCCCCACTGTTTAAAAAATTCCTTTTTTTTTCGTAATTGACCTAGATCTAGGGGTAAATAGTAAGGTGATCAAACTTGCATATACGGTACCAAACTAATCAGGATGCTAAAAACAAAGTAGGTCCTGAAGAGCACCAAAAGCACACCTCCAAACAGGGTGAGTGGGCAACCAAATGGCAAATTGTGGTTCAAAGTCAATAAATGTAAAGTGATGTACACTGAAGCAAAAATTCTTCATGCTTACACCGTGAAGGGAGAGGGTCTGAGCAGTCGGTGACAAGCCAGGAAAGAGATTTGGGGGCCATGAATGGCTCAGTGAAAATGTTTACTCATTGGAGAAGGCAAATTTATGTTTGGTGTCCCTAAGAAATAATAGTGAATAGGAGCGCTAATATAATATATATTCTGATAAATTTATGGTGTAACCACATTTGGATTTCTGGGTCTTTTTGTGCAACTCAAGAAGTATATTCCAGAGCTGAAAGGTCATGCAACGAAATTAACTAGTATTGGGGAATTTAAGGTAAATTCCTTAAAAGGAATAGAAAGGAGATAGTATGATGGTGCCCCCCCCCCAATACGCAGGAGTTCTGTTCTGGAACCCCCTATGGATACCTGAAACCATGGATACATGGGATGCCCTCCGTGCTCCCCTCGCCTCTGGAGACCCTTCTGAGCCCCGCATAGGCTGTGTGTGTTTGCACATAGCCAGTGCAGCACTCAGAATGCCTTCTAGAGGTAAATACATGTGACTCCTGTTTTGGGAATGAAAACCGGAAGTGACATTTGTATGTCTTTAAAAGGCATTATGAGGGCCAGGGAAGCCCCAGAGGGCAAAAACCAGAAGTCGATTTTTTTTTTTTGCTTCTAGAAAGCATTCTGACCCCTGCAGAGGCCGTGAGTGGACACATGGTCCCTCTGCAGAGCCCAGAAGAGCCTCCTGAGTCAAGGGGAGCCCAGCTCCCCTCGCCTCGGGAGCATATGTGTGGTGTGAATGTGGGGAAGGGGGCTGCATTGCAGATATGTGAAACTGTGGACACAGGATTTGTGGATATAGGGCTCTCTGTAGTTTAAAAAAGGTAAAGGTTTCCCCATGACCGAATGGTCTAGTCGTGACCGACTGTAGGGGGGTGGTGCTCATCTCCGTTTCTAAGCTGAAGAGCCAGGGTTTGTCCGAGGACAAGTTTCCGTGGCCATGTGGCCACCATGTGGCCAACAGGCACGGAATGCCGTTACCTTCCCACCAAAGTGGTCCCTATTTATCTACTTGCATGTTTACATGCTTTCCCTGAACTGCTAGGTTGGCAGGAGCTGGGACAAGTAACAGGAGCTCACTCCATCGTGTGGTCTCGACCTGCCAATTTTCCGGTCAGAAAACTCAGCAGAACAGCGGTTTAACCCGCAGTGCCACCACGTCCCCCTGTACTTTGCACAATGTCTAATTGACCAATGGAATTCACTGCCACATGATGTGGTCATGGCTACTAGTCTGAATAGCTTCAAATTCATGGAGGACTAGTCTATCAGTGGCTATTTGGCATTTTGGCTATGCCTTACCTCTGGCTTCAGTGGCAATATGCCACTAAATACCAGTTGCTGGGGAGTAATAGCAGGAGAGTATATCCTTCTCTCGTGTTTGTGAGTTTCCCAGAGATAACTAGTGGGCTACTGTGGAAAGCAGAATGCTGGACTAGGTGGGCCTTTGACCTGACCCAGCAGGATTTTCTTATGTTCTTAGGTATGCAGAAGTATGCAGTCCCTCTTTGATGAAAATTTTGCCATGTAAATATGAGCCTGCCCTTTCACTGTGACTGTCATTCAATATGTCTAGGATGAGCTGCATGGTTGCCGGTTGGGATCTCTTTGAGTTTCTAGAACTCACTTTCCCAAAATGCCCGTTTGGCTCTGTTACACCTCCTTGTTTTGGACATCTTGTGAGGAAATTCCTATTCCAGAGGACTTTTGGGAGTGTGATAAATTGAATTTTCCCTGATGCTCAATATTTTACCTTTATTGTTATCTCTCTGCTGGATTTTCATGTTTTTACTAGCATAATGATCTTAGCATATTGGTTAATTTGTTCGAGGGCTCAGGATAACTTTTAGTGCCAGTTCGTATTTATTTTCCACATTTTATTTTATTTATTTTCCTCCATGGAGCTCAGGGTGGGGTACATAGTTGCTCCCACCTAGTTCTTTTGTCCTCACAACTACCAGGTAAAGCTGAGAGAGTGCCTGGGTGAAGGTCACCCAGGAAGCTTCATGGATGAATGGGAATTTGAACCTGGATCCCTGCTCTCCAGTTGTTCTGGAATATATGAAGAATATATATATACCCTTCAGCATGTGCAGAGTGCATTGCCCTCATGACTGTAATTGTGTCATCCACATGCATCAGGCATTGGGGGAAAGGTTCAAGTCCAGAGAGTATTTTTTTTCCAGATCTCTCAAACTCATATTGTGGGATAGCGCATGTTCCTGCCTACTGAGTTGATGTAACGAATTACTGAGAAGTGCTTATTATTCATTTGGAAAAATTATTTATAAAAATATTTAACATTGTGACTGAGTATAGGCTCTGCTGACTGTCTTTAAATTATTCCTCCAAGTCTTGAAAGTAAGTTCAATGGAATTTCTAAGAAACATGTTAGTTGCAAAATTGATGTGTTTTGCACCTTAATGATAACAAGCAAAACCAGAAGGTATTAAAACTGCACTAAAAACCTCCAGTCCTTTTGAGCTACGTCCTATTCACACAGACAAAGGGTGTTTCATCTCCATTAATAAGAATGATAAATCCTTCTGTTTTTGTCAGTGGCGAGAATGAGGCATCTAAGACGAGCTGCTTGCTCCTGTCATACAGGGGACATTAATGGGCACCAGCTGGGCTGTAGCTATAGCTGCTATGCGACTTTAACTTTGCACAGCAAGAGCTGCTGTGGCAATGGTGCAGAAGTACCTCCTGTGCAGATTTAGAAGTACACTTCAATTGTGGTTCCCAGGGCAACAGAGTAATGGCAGCCAGCTGGCTTTGTACCACCTGAGCGCATCAAAGAGCAAGTCCTGTCAGCCACTGAAGCCTCAGCTCAGCGAGCTCCAACATGGATTTCTGTAGGCAACAGCTTCAGCTGGGGTTAAAACACTTGGGAATGCAATGAAATGATGGACAACACACATTTTTGTTCATCTTACTCATAGGCACATAGGGCTCACTGCAAGAAATAGTGGAAATCTTCCATTCCCACACAGAGAAATACGTCTGATGCATTTTCTTTCTAGACTTTGTTGATTCATTCATCTTTATTTTTTTTAAAGTCAAAAAGAGAACAATGCAAAAAGGATCAGGAAGCATCTAATTTTATCACATAAAAAATATGGTTGCAAAAAATGATTTTTCTGTCATTCACTTTTACATCTACTGTATTTTCCTTTTCTGTGAATTGCATTGAGTCGGTCAAATCTTACACCCTTTCGAACTTTTGTCTAAAGGATGAGAAGAACATAAAATTATTATTTTGGCTATAGTAAGTAAATCTATTGCCATCTCTAAACCCTTCTTTTCAACAATATTATTTAAATATCCTGACAAAACCATAAAAGGTTCTTCTAGTACACTAATATCTGTTGTTTGTTTTATATTCTAGTATACCAGTTTTCAATGTGACCTTACTACAAGCCCCCCCCCCCCCCGCCCCAGCACAATCTGCTTGGAATCTGTATTAGAAGGTCTGCATTTCTAACCTTTATAATGATGTTAATCTACATACAACTTTTTCAACCAGTGTGGAGGTTAATATCATTAGTTGAAACTTTTGGACTATGTTCTTTTTGAGTTGTATATTGAACAAGGGCTAAAAGAAATAGCTGTCATGTAAACATTTTAAGACATTTTTTGAAATGTTCTTGTGCATATGTGTGCATGCTCTCTGTAGCCTATGCTGTGAAGCTACACCATAGGCTACAGACAAGTCTATGCCTGTCTACTCAGAAATAAGTCCCATTATAGTCAATGGGCTTACTCTGAGGTAAGTGTGGCTAGGATTGCAGCCTTAATCATTACATGCTTAGTATTAATGTTCAGATCAAGCATAATAGCCAGCTGTCAGTGTTCTACCTTTGTCAGATAAGTCTGAAGGTGTTAGGAACACACTGCTCTGGGAAAAGGAGGGCAATTCACTTGTTACTCTGCTTCTTTACCCATCCTTACCCTAGCAACCAGTCCAAGGCTACATATGTTTTTCAGCTAACAGGAAGTTACATCACTAGCATGACTAGCATTCTAGTATATTGATATTTGTCATTAACAAATGACAAAATGGTGTTGAGTCATTGGAATTCAAATGCACGGAATTCAAATGAGCTCAAATTCATGCTTTTACCAGTAGAACTTAAATACATGGAGACCACCATTTTCTATCACAGTGCACAATCATCATGGTTTTACCAGTAGAACTCAAATGCATGGAGGCTGTCATGTTTAATGAGCTCGAAACAGATGTTGCAAATATGGTGAGCATGATCGAAGTTGACAAACATATGTGACCGGGGCATGCTGGGAGGATATTTACCTCTCTACTAGCACAACTACCTGTAAAATATATGCAGCCCTTGTTTGGAGGGCTGGGATTGTGTGAGGTTCTTTTCACCAAACTTTCTCCTAATTCACCACTGCCATTATTGCAACCCATTACTCTCTTTTGCCTAGATAGAGTTGTGCCATTAAACTCTCCCTGTCTGCCCTACCTCACTGGGGCAAGGGAGCATGACAGAGCACAGGCGAGTCCAGATACTGCCGAAGTTGCCTAGTTTGCTTTTTCAGGATGGCTGCAGCCTATAGATAATCTCCTAGGCATCCAAGGCTACCTTCAGAACCCTTGTAGAGTCAAGGGTACTCTGTTGCTTTGTTGGTATGAGATATAATGGGTTGGTGTGGAAAACAGAAGCAGGTGGGGGGGGGGAGAGCTGATTCAAAGGAATTAGATAGGGAAGAAATAAATTGGTGATGTGGGGAGAAATAAAGTAGGATGTTGGGGCTGAGTTTCGGGAAGTGACACTAGTGTTGATAGACTTTGACAACAGAGGGAAAAATATAATAAAACGTAGTTGATTAATCTGTTTAAAGAAGGTATGATATATGACACAGAATTTGAGGCAGTAGTTAGTGTTGAAGAGCTAAGTGCATAAAAACACTTAGCCTTTCTTTTTCCTTGTGGACTTAATGTTTGTACCCCACCCTCCAAGATGTATGCGAAGTATATGGTAGGGAATGGAAAGAAGTATCTGGACTATCAAATACCTGGGTTTTTTCCCCCCTCCTTCTTCTCTCAAACAAGTGATCTGAGCTGTCAGAGCTGAACATATTGAGCAGTCTGTGCATAATGCAGGAGCTGTCTAAGAAATAGAAGATGGTTATGCTGATTTCTGTTCACAACCTATTTTTACACTGGTGTCTCTACTGATAGGCACAAACTAAATGTGAAAAACTGACTTTTATAGATCAGGAAAATTAAAGAAAACATTGATTTAAGTTTGTTGATAAATGCATATACTGTAAATGTATTGATAAAAGTCTTGAGCAATTAGATCAATTTATTGTTTTATTTTTGGGCTATTTTTCTCTATTTTGAGAACACGTCTAAACCCCTCCCCTTCCCTGGCTTCTGTGAGGTCTCAACATCCTAAAATCAATTAAGCCAGTAGTTCCCAAACTGTGGGTCGGGACCCACCAGTGGGTTGCGAGCCAATTTCAGATGGGTTGCGAAGTACCTAGAGCAGCCATCATTGAAAATATGGGATGCTGAAAAGATGGAGGTTGTGTGGCTGTTTTGCTTGTGTCAAGGTTGTAATTGGACTTGTTTTTCTTTCTGATTCACTTTACTATTGGAAAATGGCTGAGAAATAACCCATCTTATTGCTGCATTCTCAGGAAAGCAGCAGATTCTGGTGTCACTATGTTGGCACTTCCGGCCGTGACATCATTTTCTGGTGTGTCCTAGACAGATGGTAGTTTTAAAAAGTGGGTCCCGGTACTAAAATGTTTGAGAACCACTGAATTAAGACATCCTCCTGCAGTAGCCCTTATCCTTTTTGAATTTAGCACTGTTAACAAGAGGACCACATGGCACTGCAGACAAGCCTTATGTGGTTTGAGTGTCATCTTGCCTGCATTTCCCTCAAGGAAAGGATTTTACCAATTTTTCTACTGAGATTGGTATGTGTCCACTGATTAGGCAGCCAAGCACACCTAAGTAGATAAAGGGGGTGGATTGAAGTGCCCAGATGGAAATAACTTATCCACCCAGATGATCTAATGACATCCAAGTTTTTAAAGTTTATGCACATAGCTGTTTGGGGTTGATGTTTAAAATGGCTCTAAATGTCTTCAGAAAAACCTTCAGAGTCTGGTTCTTTATCAGTGACTCCAAATAAATGGTGGACAGAAGATGACTTGAAATGTGAGATATACTCTCCCCTGCTCCCTGCTTTGCCTGCTGGAAAGATTTTTCAAACTGCTCCCAGAAATGGGCTGGAGAGTATGAGGTTCTGGGATAGGAGGCTTACCCTTCCCTCCCTTCTTTGTCTTCTGTGCCTGCTGCCTGCACCAAGCAAAAAGCACTAAGCCAGCCTTCTCACTAACAAGTAAACAATACCATTCCCCCACCTTGCAGGCAGCATCCTGTTTTCCTTCTACCTTCTCATCCCAATCCTCCCCCCCCCATCCAAGCAGCTCCCGTTTGAAGCTGTGGAGGCCTCACCAGCTCTGACAATGCAGGGCCTTTTGGATGTGATCAGCAAACCCCATTTGCAACCTCCCCCAAAGACCTTTTTGGAAAAGGCTGTCTTTCCTGGCAGTTCAGGACAAAGCAGCACCTTCAAAGCAACATATGGGGGAGTGGGTTTTACAGGCCTGTTCTGCAGCCTTCGTGTTCTTGCTCCACCAGAGATCTAGGGACTTGCTCCGTGCACCATGTGACTCAGTGCATTTACTGTATCAACCCATGCATAAGTCGACTTCAGATTTCCTGTACCATTTTAAGGCATAATTTTTTGACTTATAAACAAGTATATACAGTGATTTCCAGCTCATGAGTTAAAGTTGTTATTGATTTGATAGACTCATTAGTATTCACTGATTGCCATATGTCATTGTTACAAAGTCCATCTACTTTTCAGTATAGGATTCATTTGAAGGGAGTATCATGTGCAGCAATTTAATAACCATCGTAAGTTTAGTTTTGTAATTGACAAAGATGAAAGTGTTCAGCTCTGTAGTCTGGGTTATTGAAAATAAACACAAGGTAGGAGTTTCAAAACTAGTTGGCCTTTCAAACTTTGAGGCAATAAGAAATTCCTTTAGGGGGTATATTTTGGTATGCATGAGAGCATTCAATAGCGTAGGTTGCCAAGAAGATGTCAGTATGTTTAATCATTTGCTTTGGAGAATATAGCAGATGGCCCCAACTTTGTAGCTATGTTAGAATTTCATCTTTGTGTGTGTTGGAGAGTGAATGATATGAAATGTGATGCTTTATCCTGCCCTATCTCAAAAATTTGGGCCCAGTTATAGCAAAGCATTCCATAAAACATTAGGACATAATGAACCTTAGTAGCCTGCAGAATTAAAATATCTGACGTCAGTCTTGCCTGAGGAAAGCCTGCCCAAACGTTAAGGTCTATCAGCTCTTTTGAAAGGTGCTGTAGAGACAAAACAAGCCATTGCCAAGTCTAGGTTAAGCTCACTTGGCACTTAAAATGTGTTTTACAGTACTGCCAAGTGGCAATGTATTTTACTTCATTATAGAACCTAGTTTCAAGGAGATCCAGCCACCCTCCAAAGCGGCTGTTTGCAGTGGGAGGGAAACTCCCATTTCTACCATTGGGGCAGCTGAGCTGCCCAGGCGCCATGGTAGCCAAACAGGTGCCACTGCATCCAGCAGCAGCCATGCTGGATGGCTTAACTTCATCTCCTTCCCCAAGGTAAGCCTGGAGACCCACTAGTAGGTTTCTTCGCATCTGCACCAGCCATTCCCAGTTGAATTTTGTGGACTTTGTTTCTTTGAATAGTTCCTCTGCACTACATCACAAATAGATCTCACACACGGTTGCGTTCCTTGCCCCGTAGCCTTCCTGGGGCCAGATCTGCAGGTTGTCATCCTGCTGACCTACCTGAACATTGTGGAGCGTCACGCGATCCTCTGCTGCTGTCCAAAAGCATTGTAACATGCCTGTGCCACCCTTAAAGGGCTAGGCTTTGGCAGAGCCAGGGGCATTTGCCACCCCCTCAGACAATAGGCAAAGACTGATAGAGTTTTGTCAGGAGAACACATTAGTCATAGCAAATACCCTTTTCCAGCAACACAAACGGCAACTCTACACATGGACTTCACCAGATGGTCTACACTGAAATCAGATTGATTACATTCTTTGCAGCCAAAGATGGAGAAGTTCTATACAGGCAGTAAAAACAAGTCCTGGAGCTGACTGTGGCTCAGATCATGAGATTCTTATTGCAAAATTCAGGCTTAAACTGAAAAAAGTCGGGAAAACCACTAGGCCCTCCACTAGGCCCTCAATCACATCCCATACGAATATACAGTGGAGGTAACAAATAGATTTAGGGGCTTAGATTTGGTAGACAGAGTGCCTGAAGAACTTTGGACGGAGGTCTGTAACGTTGTACAGGAAGCAGCAACTAGAACCATCCCAAAGAGAAAGAAATGCAAGAAGGCAAAGTGGCTATCTGACGAGGCTTTACAAATAGCTGAAGAAAGAAGGGAAGCCAAAAGCAAGGGAGAAAGGGAAAGTTATACCCAACTGAATGCAGATTTCCAGAGAACAGCAAGGAGAGAGAGGAAGGCCTTCCTAAATGAGCAGTGCAAAGAAATAGAGGAAAACAACAGAATGGGAAAGACTAGAGATCTTTTCAAGAAAATGGGAGATGTCAAAGGACAATTTCATGCTAAGGTAGGCACAATAAAGGACAAAAACGGCAAGGACCTAACAAAAGCAGATGAGATTAAGAAGAGGTGGCAAGAATACACAGAGGAACTATATAAGGCTGATCTAAATGTTCCTGATAACCACATTGGTGCGGTCACTGAGCTTGAACCTGACATCCTGGAGTGTGAAGTCAAGTGGGCTTTAGAAAGCATCACGAACAACAAAGCTAGTGGAGGTGACAGCATTCCAGCTGAGTTACTCAAAACCTTAAAAGATGATGCTGTCAAAGTGCTGCACTCCATATGCCAGCAAATTTGGAAAACCCAGCCGTGGCCACAAGACTGGAAAAGATCAGTTTACATTCCAATCCCAAAAAAGGGCAATGCCAAAGATGGTTCAAACTACCGCACCATTGCACTCATTTCACATGCTAGCATGTCATGCTCAAAAATCTACAAGCTAGGCTTCAGCAATATGTGAATCGAGAACTACCAGATGTACAAGCTGGTTTCCGAAGAGGCAGATGAACTAGGGATCAAATTGCCAACATTCGCTGGATCATAGAGAAAGTAAGAGTTTCAGAAAAACATCTACTTATGCTTCATTGACTACGCTAAAGCCTTTGATTGTGTGGATCACAACAAACTATGGCAAGTTCTTGAAGAGATGGGAGTACCAGACCACCTTATCTGTCTTCTGAGAAACCTGTATGCGGGCCAGGAAGCAACAGTTAGAACTGGACATGGAACAACCAACTGGTTTAAAATTGGGAAAGGAGTACGACAAGGCTGTATACTGTCACCCTGCTTATTTAACTTATATGCAGAGAGCATCATGAGAAAGGCTAGGCTGGATGACTCACAAGCTGGAATTAGGAATGCTGGGAGAAATATCAACAACCTCAGATATGCAGACGATACCACTCTAATGGCAGAAAGTGAGGAAGACCCAAAGAACCTTCTGATGAAGGTGAAAGAGGAAAGTGCAAAAATTGGCTTGAAGCTCAACATTAAAAAAAACTAAGATCATGGCAACCACTCCCATCACTTCCTGGCAAATAGAAGGGGAAGAATTGGAAGCAGTGACAGACTTTATCTTCCTGGGCTCCAAGATCACCGCAGATGGTGACTGCAGCCATGAAATTAAAAGACGTTTCAGAAAGAGTTTCAGAAAACCATCTACTTCTGCTTCATTGACTACGCTAAAGCCTTTGATTGTGTGGATCACAACAAACTGTGGCAAGTTCTTGAAGAGATGGGAGTATGGGAGTAGACTATGGCGAACCTAGACAACTTAATAAAAAGCCGAGACATCACCCTGCCGACAAAGGTTCACATAGTCAAAGCTATGGTTTTCCCAGTAGCAATGTATGGCTGTGAGAGCTGGACCATAAGAAATGCAGAGCGCCGAAGAATAGATGCTTTTGAATTATGGTGTTGGAGAAGACTCTTGAGAGTCCCCTGGACTGCAAGGAGATCCAATCAGTCAATCCTACAGGAAGTCAAGCCTGATTGCTCCCTGGAAGGATAAATCCTGAAGCTGAAGCTCCAATACTTTGGCCACCTGATGAGAAGAGAGGACTCTTTAGAAAAGACCCTCATGCTGGGCAAGATTGAAGGCAAAAAGGAGAAGGGGGCGGCAGAGGATGAGATGGTTAGGTAGTGTCACCGAAGCAATGAACATGAAATTGGGCAAACTCCGGAAGCTAGTGGAGGACAGGGAGGCCTGGCGTGCTGTGGTCCATGGGGTCACAAAGAGTCGGACACGACTTAGCGACTGAACAACAACAACAGACAATAGTAGGACTTCCACAGCTCAGAAGTCTGAGTTTCAAAATGGGTTTCCATGTGGCATGGTGATTGTTGATTAAGAAACTCCATTGGACAAATGGTATTGACTGTGTAGTTCTTTTGATCTTGCCTGTGATAATTTAAATACATGCATAAATATATTAGACAATGAAATTCTGTTTTGACAAACACAAATTTAGGCAGTGAGAAGGGATAAAAGTAATATCTGAAAATTAATATAAATTGATGTTTTCTAAGTGCATAGGAAGCATTTCAGAGAACACCAACCCCTCTAATGTAACGTCTTTGATCATCTCTTCTCCCATTAATTTTTTTTGTGTGTGTAATAATGGCAAATATTATTAAGGATAACCTCACAGCCACAAATGGATAATTTGGAGTTTTCCCTCGTAACATTTATGCAGTTAAAGCGCATTGTTTTTTCACTAGGATCTCATACACAGAATTCATACGCAGAAACTGAAATCAAATAATATTGGACAAAATATATGATTTAAGATGGTGGCTCCCAAACTAGTGGGTTGTCATGAACAACAGGAGACTAGGCCTGGCTTGACTCTATTTTGGGACCAGCTGCCTGCCTTCTCAACCCCCCC
>JAJKFI010000012.1:22008443-22028824 GCA_029204185.1 Lerista edwardsae | reverse complement strand
ATTTTGTTCTGTAAGAGACTCTACAGCCAATAGATTGTGTTTTTATTATGATGCTAGCTCAGTAGACACGGTTTGCACTTCATAAAAGTAAGCTTGTTGCCCACCTTTTTAGGTTTTTGAGTTGTTGGCAATATGTCTGGATATGGTAAATACCTTCATCTATTCATGCTATATCTCATGAAGAACTGCAACAGATTATTGATATGCATTTGACTTGATTGCGCTCATCTTTTTTGATTTGGCTGTATTTAAAAAGTGTCACTCTGTGGGTATACTTGGGCTTGCAAGTTTATAGACTTTGGTTCAACTCCTTCCTTGGGTTATTGGGCAGCGCTGAGCAAGTTATGGTCTCTTTAACCTTACTTACAGGGGCATATGGAAATAAATGTGAGAAATTATTTGTACACTAATATTTGTACAAATATTACAATGTGAGAAATTATTTGTACACTAATGTGCTTAATACAGTCAATGTATATCCATGCTCTCTGCTCATGCTGTAATGGTCTGTGTACTGCTTAAAATCAGTCATTATACTGTAAATATATGGAAATATAATTTGTTAAATCTTTTTGCGTCTTTGCTAGAGCTACTGATCAGTAAACTCAGGCCATTTGTATTTGATGCATTTTTCCCCTTTGCTAATGACAATAGGTGTATTTATAACCTTTACCTAAGGTAGGCTTTTATGCACTAACTTGCTCGTACTTTACACTTTTCACTATTTTTAATCTCCTATCATACTTAACAGTACTGAACAGCGAATGTAAAAAAAAAAACTGATTAGTAAATCAGATAATCATTGTGTCACTTATTCTGCAAGAGCATACATTTAATGTGAAAGATACAAGACACTGGGGACCCAGGCCTAGAGATCCTTGTGTTCATGCATCTGTGTGCTGTTCTGCAGTTTAAATGACAGTATGTAGAAACCAACAAACGTAGTGTGTTACATTTGTGTCTTGTGTCCTGGTAGGCTGTTTCGCCCTGCCTTCCTTCCCTGATAGCTCCAACTGTCTGTTCTTTCACCTTCCAAGAACCATTACCTTGGATTCTCTTCCTCACCTGCTGTTCTAATTATGCATAACATCTGCAGTGTATATCTATAGCTAATGTGTGTATTGCCTTTTCCTGAGGTGGTGAGGAGCTGTAGGTCAGTGGCAGAGCACTTGTTTGTAAGGAGAAGGGCCTAGGTTCAAATCCCATGTAAGGGAGTGAACATCCCCAGGCAAGATCAGTGTCTGGGGCCAGACTTACCCAACCCAGGGAGTGACAGCCTCGTGGGCACAGGGCCTAGAAAACCTTTGCACATCAGGACATGGGCCGCTGGGGCATTTGGTGAAATGCGCCTGCATACGGTAGATGGCATGGCAAGTGTCCTCAGAAGCCTTTCCAGCTCCCAGGAGAGGAGGCTTATAAAAACCAGGAGGTGACCAGGCCAGGTGGATGGAGCCAGGAATGGGGGAGGAACCATCCAAGGCCAGGGGATTTAAAAAAGAATACCAGGGATAAGAAGGAGCTGTGAGGCTGGAGAAAGTCCTGAGAAGGAGGGTGCTGTAAGCCCCCTCCCTGCTGCCACTCTGAGGACGGGGGCAGGCGGGAGAAGAAGAGAACCTTTAAAAGATGGGTCAAGTAGGCTTGCCTAGAGTCATGTATAGTCTGATGCCCCTATAAGGGTAGGGAGCTAGGCAACAGGCAGGAGCCTGATCCTCTTTCTCCGTGCCCCTGAGAGGTAGGAAAAGACCCCTGCCTGAAGCTCCATAGAGCTGCTGGGAATACTGTGTTAGACTAATAGTTCCATTTAGTAGAAGACAGCTTCATGCCTTCATAGGTGGCTTCTGAAAAATCTGAAGTCGGATCTGAAAAGTTTCAGGGCCAGCAAACTAGGGATTTTTCACTTGGCTCTTTTGAATTTTATGCTAAGGGAATTGAAAGATGGACTTTAAAAGTATATAGAGCTTTTAAAGTGTCGTTCTTTGTTCCAGAGGTGATTTAGTGCCATTCATGCATAAAGTCAACCTAGCAAATCCAGAGAGGAAGACCTTAAAATTGTGTCTTCATTATTACTATTAAGGTGAAAAATGGTACCCTCAGCTAGAGACCACTGTAATTTTCAATATTAATTGAAGTGGACATATGGGAAACAGCACGGGAAAAGAATGTCGTCGTTGGGATGTTTCTGGCTCTACAATATAGAAATGTGGATTTAATCTGTGCTAATTATGGGCTCTACATTAAACAGTTTGCTTTCTTGTAGCCCATGAATTTTTTTCCTATGTGCTGAATTCTCAGTGTAAAGCTCAGTAGAATTATTTAAATATTATAAATGGCAGATGTGATGTACCATGCTTATGGTTGTGAAAATACTGATGAACAGAATACCAGAATGTCTCCTCACTCACCCACCCACCCATAGTGTGATCTGTTGACATTATCCTCTGTTCCTTAGCTTCAGACAGTAAAGTCATGACATGTGCGGCTGTTTGGAGGATGCCGAAGGAATTGGAATCCGGCAGTCATGAATCCCCTGATGATTCATCAAGCAACGCTCAAACCCTGGAGCTACTCTGTCACCTTGACAACACAGCCCATGGCAATATGGCCGGGTAGGATTCTGCATATTTTATAGTCACAGGCAAAAATGTGAAGGCTAGACCTGTGCTGTACAATGCATGTTTCATATTAAATTTTGGACTTTTAACATTGAAGTGTGTAAAAGGAGTATTGACTTGACACAAATAGGCTAGTCTGTTTTTTAAAATTCCTAGTTAATTCATGGATTAAAAAAGTATTAGTCCTTCAAGTCTCTCTCTCTCTCTCTCTCTCTCTCTCTCTGTGTGTGTGTGTGTGTGTGTGTGTGTGTGTGTGTGTACACATGTCTGCATGCATACATATTTCGTTGCACACCAGCTGATACTGTTCTTCCATATAGTCGCTGAATTGTTTACTTAGCAATCATGTTTGATCTTTGGCTCCTGACCATCACTCCATTATGTTTGGTCTCTTTGTCTTTGTAACGTATTTTTATTGTGTGACTGTGTATTTAAGTAGTATTTTTTTAAAATCCGATTTTATTTTACTCAGTATGTTGTAGTAAGAAAGTAGGTTCTTTACTATCAAGAATTACAAATGATACATAGCAGAATCTCATCAAATAAGGCCTTTGAAAGTGATTGACAGCTGCTCATGGTGTATTATCATTACAACCTAACGGGGTATGATGAGGCAATTTTTTATTTGATGTAGTTTTTTATACTTCTACAGAGGGGAAAACAGTATCAGAATGGATTAACTTTAGTTTGCTTTAATATTTCCCCCATCCAAGACCCAAGTCCCTACCAGCCACTGATTGCTTTCCTTTTAGATACAGTATATTTAATCTGACACACTATGCACAGTCTACTCATAGAAAGCTGCCTTGTACTGTGTTTATCATTTGTCCATTATACATCTAGCACAAGGAGGAAGGAGGTGAAGGGCAGGGAGGATAGGAGAATGGATGAGAGGAACAAACAAATGGAGGCAGATGAAGGAAAGAGGAATGGAGGAGGCAAGAGGACAAAAGGCAAAAAGGAGGAAGTATGGGAGAAGGAAGGGAGGTACTGGCCCAAAGGGGCATAGAAGATGAGGCACAAAGTTGCAAGAGGAGAGGAAGTGATAGAGCCAGGCTAGAGCCTGAGAGACTGAAAAAAGGAAGGCAGGAAAGAAGATAATTAATGAGGTTGGGTAGCAGGGAAAGACTTGGCAAAGAACTGGGCTGGCCCAGCAGGAATTTGTTGAGGGAAGGACCAAGGGGTGTTGTAGGAAGCCAAGCCACCCTTTCCCAAATCTGGAGCAGATCGGGGGCAATTCCAAAGCTGCTTTTAGCCATGTTGAGCCCTAGACCATGGCAGAAACCATACACTAGCAGATGGAGGGGGGAAGCCTCTATAAGGTGAGAAGAACTTCCACCTAATTGACAGGACCAAGCAACTAGCAAGAAGATGAAGTAACCCAGCAGAGGAAGCTCCTGTCTGTTTTCATTTTGCATTGTGACCTAATTAATCCTTGGGTTCATTTTTTGATGGCGCAGATCTGAGTAGCCTTATAGTGGCGGCAGCTGTGCTACATGGGATAAGGAGAAATAATTCCCTTTCCTCTGAGTTCTGTTGCAGCCACTTCCTACCCTATGCTGGAAACAGTGCAGGCCAGCTGGCCTGCCTGATCCAGTGCAGGATAAGATCGGGCTGTTAAGGACTTTTTATGGTGAATGGTCGGCTAAAAATTCCCTAAATAAACATGTACCATTTGATCCAGCTGGAAGGAGACGCACTCTGTTCAGTGCTACCTCAATCCTGGGAAGGACTCTTCCATTTTCTAATTAGGAATGCTTATAGCCACTATAATTTTAAATGCATACTGTTAAACTAATTAAACAAGACGAACTCCCCCAAATGTACCCAGTTACAAGACCTAAAGAGCCATAGCTGGTGTGCCTAACTTTTATTCGCTAAATAGGAGCCACAAAGGGACAGATATAGATTGAAACTGTGACGGGGGCAAAGGATTAAACTCCTCTCATGCCACTGTCACCTTCTGCTTTCCCTGTGGTCCAATTTAACAAAGAAAAGTTGAGTTTTCCTGCTCTGTTGATGTTCTCAGTATACAGTCAGTTCTCAGTATCTGCGCCCTCTGCTCGCTTATCTGCTGGAACAAAGAGTGTGACTTACCTTTCACCATTCACTGTCTGTTCTGACATATCCACTGCCCTTCCGATGCTATTTGGGCCATTCTGAAGTTATCTCTGCACAGGGATCATAATTTTTAAAGAGCAACTGTCATCTCTGTCCTGCAGCGGCTGATCCGCTGTTGACTCACCGACAGTCCCATTCACTTTAATGGGACGACTGGTGATGCGGAAGTGACACAACAAGGTGAGGGACGTGGCGGGCAGCAGATGAGTGGATGCCCGCTAACAGGCGCTGCCATGATGGCTCTGAAATGACAGGTGCTCTTTAAATGTAAGGACTCATTCTTGCTGGTAGTTAGAATCTTTAATATTATTATTTGCAAACAAAATGAAGGTTTCCTATTTAGAATAATAAGTTGTCGGTTTCATTAAACAGCGATATCAGAACCGATTTTAGGTTAATAGGTTAATCACACATAGTTGAACTACTCAAATTCTTTTACTTAATTAAAAAAACAACATGTTGCATATTCTTGTATTTGCTTAAACATGTTTTGTTTTATGATTTATCTCATGGTTACTGTGAAATTGTGTGAATGCATCAATGCAGTGCATGTTATCTCAGCTTGCAGAGCTTGGATTCATTGAATGAGTTTACCAAAAATGTAAATATTGCAGAATATACAGCCTCATGCTACATAACTAAGCTCCATTTCATGCTGAATAAACTAAATTATTAATGTATCTTAAATAGAAAACTATCTTTAGATAGATTTTTACTCCAAAAGCATTTTATTAAAATAAATTTGATAAAAATAAAAAAAAATCTGATTTAAATTTTTTTAAAAAAACGATTTAAATTAATGATTTTTTTAAAAAAATCATCTGTTTTTATCCACCCTGTCTCTGTATCTCTGGTGTCCATTTTGAAGGTATCAGTAGTGGTTGTTAAGAAAATATTTATGCCAGTTTGATTTTCCACTTAACCACATCTATCCCATTGGACAGCATGTGAAAAGCAAAACTAAGCCACATGTGCATGTTTACGCAAGTGTAGGCCAATGTGCCTCTGCTCCTATCAAGGGCCAGGCAAAGCGGAAAGCAAGAACACCAGAATTGTGGAGATCTGATGAATTATGGAGCTCAACAAACACTCCAGAAAATGCCCCCTTTCCCCAACATAGTAAAAAGGATAAAAGCAGAGGATTGAGCAGTTTTAAGTCTCATAGGCAGAGGTATTTTCCAGTGAGTAAGATTATAGCCTAAGTATTACTGAACACAATGGGTAATATTTTACTTCTGAGTAAAATAACACCATTTTCAAACACCTTTACTCATAAAGCTAGCTGGATCCCAACAGAGTGACATTTAAAAAAATAGATCCTGGTTCTAAAATGTTTGGGAACCACTGCCATAGGATCAATGATTCTGTATCCACAGATTTGGTATCAACTGTGTTTTCTAGGAACTTAACCCCAACAGAGACCAATACAATAATTTGTCTTTAGTTTGGTCCTGAATCCAGATGCTACAGCCAATAGCAATGTAGGTGAATACAAACTTGTGTTGCTATAGTAGCCACTCCAAATGAACTGTCCAGCTCTCTCAGGCTTTTAAAAGTATCGTACAGGCATGCTACCATACCTGCAGGGGTCCATTTCACCAACCCCTGGCAGATATGGAAACCGCTGATACCACGGACGCTTTCTCCTGACTTCCAATTAAATGATTAAAAGCCCCATTTACCGGGGCGAATTCCCCTTGAGCAAAGTGTGAAAAGTGCTTTGCATGCTGCTTCCGGCAGCCCAGAATATTTTAAAAAGCACACAGAAGTCAGCAGCAGGAACTTCCTGTTGCACCCTGTGTTTTTTTTAACTGCTCCGTCTGCTGGAAGGATCATGCAACATGCTTATCATACTTCGCTTAAAGGAGAAGTTGCCCTGGTAAGCGGGGCTTTTAATGGGTGCAGGGGGGAGCACGCAGGGGGTGGGGGGTGGTGGTATGTGACCCCCCACGCGCCCATTCAATCATTTTAAAAAGTTACCACAGTGAAAACTGGCTTGTTGAAACAAGTCTATTTTTGCCATAGTAACTTTTAAGAATGATTTAATGGGCGGGAAAAGAGCCTGCTGGGTGGGGAGGGCTCTCTGCATTCGTGGAAAACTGAAACAGCGGATATGCAAATATTTCATTCATTTCAATCATTAACACTTCCCCATTCTTCCCCCAATTTATTCCCCCCCCACAAGTTCATTACATTGTTTTTCTTGTTCATCTTCAGGATTTTATTTTTCAGGAAATCCCTCTCATTTATCATCTTGCTAATCAGAAAATTCTCAGCATCCACAATATAGTGGATGCTTTTTACATCTGTGGAAAGATTTGAAGAATAATCAAATCAAATCTTTTAAAATGTCTTGCTTCCAAAACTAAATGTGATAATCACAGCCGTTACATATTGAATCTAAGCGGACAGAGGGAAGGGTAAGCCTGTAGTGGGATCTATATACCCTAGTCCAGTGGTATTCAAACTTTTCAGACTGGGACCCACTTTTCAGAATGGCACTCCTGTAGGGACCCACCGGAAGTGATGCCACTAACCTGGAAGTGGTGTTGTGGCAAGAAGTGACATCATCAAGGAGGAAGTTCTGTCATTGTAACATAATAAAATGACACTCCTGAAATGCAAATTTTCATTCTTGGACTGCAGCAATTGTACAACCAGGAAACATCCCTGACAGAAAGCAGGATTAGGACAAAATATTGTGTAAAAGCACTGAACTAAAAACAAAATTAAAAAGCAACCCTCACTTGAAAATTCAAACTGTCAACACTCACAAAAGAAATATAACGAGAGAAGGTCTGCAGTTTCCAAGATGGTTGCTTCCAGCTTTCCGCGACCCACCAAGTGGGTCTCAACCCACAGTTTGAATACCATCTCCCTAGTCTTTTACTGGAACCTTGATCTAGTAAATTATCAAGAGGAACAGAATGTATCAATTATATATTTCCCCTGTGGAAAACAATTTTTCTCAAGAATATAAAAATTGCTGTTATTGGTCAGGTTCAGACTAATCTGCATGTTAGGAAGAGTATGTAGTAGAGGTTCCCTAGAGGAACAGAGCAGGTGAAATTTTACCTTAGCAATTTTCAACGTTTTTCATCTCATGACATACTTAAAAAGGCAGTAAAATTATGAAGACACACTATGACCGAATGGAAAGTGCCATTCATGCCGGGCAGAGATCAAGCAGGCGCTGGATCCGGTTTGCGGGCCAGAGATTGAAGCCCACTGTTCTGGGAAGGACCGTTAGCACTCCTTGGACCTTCCCCTAACAATGACAAGCAACCAATCCAACCAAAGATAGATTTTATAACGTGTACCTTAATTTGATGTTTCTGGTTTCTAACATTTAGGTCAGTGTTTCTGAAACTGTGGGTCAGGACCCACTTAGTTGGTCGCAATCTGATGTTGGGTGGGTCGTGGAAAGCCGGGAGCAGCCATCTTGGAAGTTACAGATTTTACTTTTACTATATTCGTTTTTGTGAGTGTTCAGTTGAATTTTCAAATGAGGGTTTTTTTAAATTTTGTTTTTAGTTCAGGGCTTTTACATATTATTTTGTCCTATATCTTGCTTTCTGTCAGGGATGTTTCATGGTTGTGCAATTGCTGCAGTTCAAGAATGCCAGTTTGTATTCCATGAGTGTCATTTGATCACATCACCCTGACGGCACTTCCTGCTTGATGATGTCAGTCAGCTATGACATCACTTCCAGGTTAATGACATTACTTTCATCGGGTCCCAACACATGTGCCATTCTAAAAAGTGGGCCTCAATTTATAAAGTTTGTCAACCACTGATCTAGGATGTTCAGAAACACAGTGGAGTTAAGACCTTGGACCCCATGCATGTATTTTAAATTTTCCTTTTCACCATGCAGCCTGTTCCCAAGATATTTATGTTGGAGTAGTATTGGCTAGCTGCTGAATCCAGTGGAAAGAGGGTGGTAAATGCAATACATCAGGAGCATGGGGTTGGCTTTAATGTTTGCACATTTTTAAATGGACACTTTTTGACCATGAGTCAGTTCTATAATTGTAAATGCAGTACAGTATTTTAAAATGTCAAGACATGTATCCTATCATGATTGCAAGGAGTTTGCTGCAGATTAAAAAAAAAAGTCTGTGGTAAGAGATTTAAAAATTACACTATGTGAGTTCTGTTTCTTCCAAAACAAAGTTCTCTGACCTATCAGTAAATTGATGTGTGTATGGTATTTACCATTATGCTGTCATAATTTACAAGTATAGATAACTGTAGTCAGAGAATTATTTTATATATAAAAAGAATAGTAGCCTTCATTTTTACCATAAATCTTAAAGGAGTGCTACAATTGCATCTATAAAGAAATGAACTATGAGATCCAATAAAATAAATTAGCAATGAAATAAAATGTCCATCTTGCAAGGACAGATTGAATGCTCTTAGATCTTTTCAAGGTTTGTTGGTTGAATTATACTTCTTTCTAATTAACACTCATTCTGTCAGGTTTGTAACACCTTTTCCTACAGCTCAGTAAAAATAAAAAATGCAATAATATTCTTTTTTGAAAACTTTTAAGGTTGATGCTGCTATCCTCCTCTTCACATATTTTAATATAAATGAAAGGCAATAGAATTGGAACCCATTGGAATGGCTTTTGAAAATGATTTCCAGTATCACTAAATCAAATAATTGAGCAAAACCCTTTCTTACTTTAATAATGTGTACTTCCATGCTGAATCACGAGCATTTTGTATGTATGTTCCAGATGGTTTTTACTGGTGGCGATTCCAAACCCAATCCATCATGGACTAGAAGCAAAAATTACCCTTGTGTTGTTTTTTCATATCCCTAACATTCTTCACTTAAATTATAGGTATCAAACTAACATACATTGCAACATTTTCAAAAAATATGCAAAAGTGTTTACCAACCAGAATGAGGTGTTTAGTGCATTGTTTCTCAGACTGTGGTTCGGGACCCACTAGGTGGGTCATGAGCCAATTTCAGATGGGTTGCATAGCACCTAGTGCAATGATGGCGAACCTATGACACGTGTATCAAAGGTGACACACCACAACACTTGGGATGACACATACATGACAAAAACTGTGTGTGTTATACTCATTTTTCATTTTTGTCATTATTTGATGTTTCTTTATGTAATAGATAGCGGCACACATGGCTGGACGGTATTTTTTGATTAAATAAATGAATGTAAAGAATTGTTTCTCCTTTGTTTGGAAGGCGGGTTGACACGCCAGCAGAGCCAAGTCAAACACTTTCCTAAGTTTTGACACACCAAGCCCAAAAGGTTCGCCACCACTGACCTAGTGCAGCCATACTAAAAATATGGGAAGATGGGATGCTGAAAAGGGGGGAGAGCTGTGTGGTTGTTTTGCTTGTGTCAAGGTTGTAAATAGACTTTATTTTCTTTCTGATTCACTTTGCTATTGGAAAATGGCTAAGAAATAACCCAATTTATTGCTGCATTCTCAGGAAAGCAGGAGGCCATGACATTACTTCTAGTGGGTTGCAGACAGATTATCATTCTCAAAAGTGAGTCCTGGTGCTAAAAGGTTTGAGAACCACAGATTTAATGTTTGGGTACTTACCTAAATTGGTTTTAAAATAGTTTTTTTAAAATAATATTTTTCATAGTCTGGGTGCTGCTGCACCAGACTGAGAAGTATTTGCCCCCACCATATCAGCACAGCGCCAGAGCAACTAGACAACCAGCGAGTGGGCTAGTCTTTCCCCCGGATGAGCAACAGGGGAGGCTAGGGCATGGGAGCATCTTGGGAGTGTGGGAACAGAGCCTTTTTTTTTTTACTGGAAGGAAGATCAGAAATAGGTCCCAGTGCTAAAATATTTGGGAAACAAAATGATAGAAAGTTGTGAATATACATAGGCACACATTTTCTCTTGGAAAAAGGGGCACATACGACACTGGAAATCATATATCTAGCAGCAACTTCTTGGGTAGCCTTTGTTTGCTGACAGATACGGTAGTCCCCTGTTTTCCAATCCACACAATAAGCTCTTCATTATTCAGGGCCTCTTTCCTCTTTGTTTTCAGCATATTTCAACCATAGATTGTGATTGCTTAAGACGACAAATCAGATAAATACTAGTTCAGGACTTTTCACAAGAATACTAAATACTAAGGAGAAAAGGCCAACTGAGAAGTATTAAAGATTACCTTCAGACTACTGGGCAAACAAGATCTCACTATACCTTTTCTCCATGGCATTATGATTGGCTGAACCTACATTCTGAACCTACCCCCGATCCATTTATTCATCATGGACTAGGATGGAAATATACAATTGTTCATTGCAGGGTCATCGTCTTACAGTATAATTCTAGATATGGCAACTCAGAAATAAATCCCACTGAGTTTAATGGAACTTACTCCCAGGTAAATGTGTGTAGGATTTCAGCCCTGCTAGTGTGTTCTTTTTGGTTTCATTCTAATGACTATATAAGCTGATTTGAAAGCTTTTTGCTACAAGACCTGGAATTGGTTTTTAAAAATAAAATATTTGATCTATGACATGATTATGATGATGCTATCAATATGCTTAGCACACTACAGATAAAAGCAGAAAGGCAGATCCACTTGAGAATAGTGTCTTCTGAAGATGGCAGTGCTATGTGGAAGGTATAAATTACACCACAATCAAAATGACTTGCAGATGTGTATTTTGGATTTTTCGAAGTTATAGTGTCCTATTTGTGTTTACAGTGTCACATGGGAACCAATGGGAGATGGCAAAAGGCTAATTTCCTTGGCTGATAATCACTTACTTCTCTGGGATTTACAAGAAAGTTCAACCAAGGCTGTGGTAAGGAGAAATGTTGCAATTGTGATGAGGCTAACATTTGTGTGTAGTTGCTTATCTGTATTCTATTAAGATAAATTCCCAATATTTTTAAGCGTATTCTGAAAAGCTGTGTGTTTTATTTCAACTTCAAAGGGAAGTTAATAAATGTTTAAAAACTTGATTGGGAAAATCTTTGATAGCCATAAAACGTTTTTAGAAACTGTTCACAAGCAGTCCAATCATCATTTGTATGTGTGCAAAATATTGTTCACATCTTCTTGGTGCCTTTCTGCTCTTGTGGTGGTGAACAAGCCAGTTTTAGTTGCTCCGTTATTACCAGTATTATGTGGAATTGTCCAATCTACTACTCCCTCTCTCCCTTGCCAACTTTTGGCCAGCTCCTTTTCTAGAGTAAAGTCTGTTTGCGTGCTGTGATCAACATTCTTGTCTGATTGAAGTGTCAGGTTTTTACAGACATGTTTAGCATTTCTTCCCATTCCTCTTGCTCCCTGTGGGCTGCTCTGCCTTGCCTTGCTTTAAGGTTCTTTGAATGTTAATTAGGCTTTCACTGTCCTAGGCAGTCTCTTTCACTCTTAATCTCAAAGTTACCATATTTCGCCTTAATTCCAATCTGTATAAAATATAAGCATTTCTTTTGGGATGTTCTCCACTCTGTCACAAGTTTAGGCTACTTAGAAAATTTAAGCGTTAAGTTCTTGGGCTTTTTCATGTACTTTGCTAGAATTTAGTTATAGAAATCCATCTCTGTAGCATGCCTTTCATTTGCAGCATCATTCCTCCAAATAAACATTGTCCAAATTAACCCTTCATTTAACTGTATTTATGCATGTCCATGCAGTTACTTGTTTTCGATGATTTAAGTTGCATGCACTGTAGAAGAAGAAAGGGAAAATAAAAGTTTGTACCAGGATAACGGTGTTCTGTGACATGTACTAATTATGTAAATTATGCTGACTGGCATACATTTGCCTGTTCTGCATAATTCCTCTTCTGTTAATAATGGGGAAGGGTAAAGAGCGCTTCATGGCATAGACAGATGCCCTCCAATCATAGAAATTCTGATCTCCCTCCATGCACCCACCCACCCACTCCGCAGCTACTCCTTCATAATGAGGCATTACCCACTCACTTTCAAATGTATCTTCACAACTGTAAATGAGGAATGTTGTTTTAGCGAGGAGAATTGGGGCAGTATTGAGATTAGACTATGGCTACTGTGAGGGTGCTTTCCTAACCAACCTTCCAGCCGGGGTAAGGGCAATGCAGCTGCGTGTTTGAACAAACATTACCTTACCTTGAGGAGGCGTCTGTGACTACTCCGTTGCAGGATGCAGTTCATGCCCATTGGCACAGCTATGTCAGTTCTGGAATGTTTAAGATTGCTCCCTTAATTTGATACCTGACATTGCTTGTGTGAAATCTCAGAAAGTAGCATTCTAGGTTTTCTACTGTGAACAGAAGACATTCCATTCATGTGAGGAGTGATTCTTTCTGATCATCCGATCCCTGTGCAGCTTAGAAGAAGGCCTTTATTGGCTGAGATGAAGTCTGTCCAGTTTAGCATGTTATTTCTTACAGTGGCCAAGCAAATGCCTTTAGGAAGTCCAGAAGTGTAAAGTGTAGGCTAATGTTCTCCAGATGTTGCTTCTAAACATCTGTTCTTTGGAGGTGTACTGACTCTGAGCCTGAAGATAGCCCTCTGTGTTCTCCCAAAATCTAGTCAGGATGGCATGATTTGTAGAAGAATTGCACCAGGAAGGGACAATTAGGAAAAAAAAAATTAGTCAATTTCTCCTCCATTGCTTGAATGCAACTTATTTCACTTACAGTACAATGGCCTGGGGTGGTAATATGTTTGTCATGGTATTCTGTTAGAGAAAAAGTTTGAATACTCTCTTAAATTTGAGAAGCTTGGCCAAGCTTAAAAAGTATGGAGCACTGTGCATTCTTTTTCCTTAAACTGCGCCTTTCTTAAGGGTCAGGCAGTTCCACAGCCGCATCTTGCTCACCTGTGTACTATCACTGCAGCTATATTGAGTGTAAGCAGGGCAGAGGCGTGCCACGTGATCACCATGGCAGTGGAGCCAACTACCATTATTGGTGTTATCACCACTGGATGAACAGTACTGTTGTAAATCTTAAAGATTTCAGGCTCTTCATAGCTAAAATGGATTTTTGAGTCTCCCACAAAAGCTGGATGTTTCCCCTTTCTAGAGGGATTTTTAAAAAATCTAATTGTAAGGCTTAATACTGTACTACTGTATTAATTTTAGACTCGTACTCCAACTGTATGCGTATGAGAAATTAAGACAAGGACTGAGTGTTATGTTTACTGGGGAGACAAAATAACAAGAGAGGGAGAGAGTAGTTTTCAAGTTTCAGGACTGGTTTGCCAATATTGGTGATGAATGGTGTTGCTTTGGCTTGTGATGGACTTCGGTTTCAGAGTTAAAACTTGACTGTTGCTCTTCCACATTCAGTGCTTGAAGCAGACTGGAATACCATCCCACTTCTTTTGGGAACCTAAAACGTTTTGGAGGTGTAGTTGAGACTGCTATAAGCAATCGTGTGGACTAGCAGGCCTGCAGTTCCCTGGATCTTTCTGTGGCATCATTTTAAGTCAGCACTAGATTCACTCAGTAACACTTCTCATTCAGTTTTGTTCTTGAAATCTTCGTGTGTGTTTTTCAAAGCAAAAAAAAAAAACCAAAAAAAAAAAAAACCCCTAAAAGAAATAGCAAACGGTTAATAATTCTAGGCATGTGGCCATTAAGAAAAAAGAGGCTGATGGCATTGGCATTGATGATACATTAGGCATAGTCCGCACACCTACAAGCAGAGGAATTTCATTCTCTTTTTATCTGCCTCTGAAGAGATATGGTCCTAAAACTATAGAGGGCCCCTCTTGAGAGTCCCTCTTATCAAGTGTTCTCCCTTCCTATTCAAAAGATTGGCAAAATACAGAATTCTGAAAATACATAATTTTGAGTATTCTTTGAAGTTGCTAGACCAGTGGTTCTCAAACATTTTAGCACTGGGGCCCACTTTTTAAAACTACCATCTTTCTGGGACCCACTGGAAGTGATGTCATGGCCAGACGTGGCATCATGATGACACCAGAGCCTACTGCTTTCCTGAGACTGCAGCAATAAGCTGGGTTAGTTCTCAGCCATTTTCCAATAGCAAGGTGAATTAGAAAGAAAAAAGCCTATTTACAAACTTGACACAAGCAAAATAACCACACACTCTCCCCCAGCATCCCATCTTTCTATATTTTCAATATGGTTGCTCTAGGTCAGTGATGGCGAACCTTTTGGGCTCAGCGTGTCAAAACTAAGGAAAATGCTTAACTTGACTCTGCTGGTGTGTCAGTCCCTCTCCCAAACAAAAGAGAAACAATTCTTTATATTTATTTAAACAAAAATACAGTCTAATCATGTATGGTGTTATGTATTATATACAGAAGCATCAAATAATGACAAAAATGAAAAACGAGTAAAATAAACTCCGTTTTGGTCAGGCATTGGTGAATGCTGGTGTGTCACCCCGAATGTTGTGGTGTGTCTGTCATAGCTTCGCCATAACTGCTCTAGGTGCTTTGTGACCCACCTGAAATTGGCTCGTGACCCACTGGTGGAACTTGACCCATAGTTTGGGAACACTGTGCTAGACTATAGTGATTACTGCATTTAAGGACTGCTGTATTCAGGGTGTAAAGTTTTTTTTTATGTGAATAATTTAGCCAAACAAGATCGAACTGTATTCAGTTGGGATATGACACGATTACAGCATAGGGTGAAGAAAATAATTTCTTATCTGATTTAGCCAAATTCATAGAATGAATATAGTTCTTAAAGTCTATTTAAAGTGCAAGAATGGGGAGAGTTGAATAATTTAGGTGACAGATTATTATCTGTTAAACAAATTAAAACAAAATACTGTGTGAGAGTATGTAAAAACGTTTTGAGTATAGGAAAATGAAGTACATGTCCATTTTACTGAATGGATGTGTGAGCAGATTACCCCAAAGGCAAAATGCTATAGACCAAGGCTATTAGAAGATGTGATTATAGAAGGTCACTGTAGCTACATGTTGTGTAACATTCTCATGTTCTGCAGAGGAATATTGGCATTTCAGGTGCTGATAGGTGTCAGAAGAAAATGTAGCAGAGTAATCTGCTCAGAGTATTTTCCTTCATTACAGTTCAGCACTTCAGCTCTTAATGTAATTTGTTTGGAGAATTATTGTGGGTGTTATGTGTTTCTGAGTATGCTAAGATTTTATGGGGATTCTGCTGGACCCATGAGATTGTACTGGGGGTGACCTGGGAAGATTAGGAAAAGGGCTTGAGCTTGTCACCATCGGGAACCAAGGTATAGAGTGTATTCTGAAATCCTGCATTTGTTTGCATGTGGGATCTCCTGAGCTTACAAGATTGAGCCTGTGCAAAAAGTATGCAGAAGCACTTATTACCTTCTCTCCACAATGAGGAAAGCACATGCTCTCAAGGCCTATTCCCAGTCTCATCCAGGAACTCTGTGCTGCCTGAATGAATGTTAGGAGTAGTTCAGGCTACCTTTATCTTAGGCCAGGGGTAGGCAACCTTAAACACTCCAAGAGCCACTTGGACCCATTTTCTGGAGAAAAGAAAACCTTGGGAGCCACAAAACCCTTTTGACATCTAAAATGAAGATAACACTGCATATATAGCTTTTTTTACCTTGAATGTCGGAAAAAAAGACACTGGGTTCAAGATAACTTTCAAATAGCAGAATTTAATAGCAAAATTCTGGAGCAATCCCCACAATAATGGAAGGTGCCTTGCAAAACCTAGTACCCTGCCACCCCTCTAGAGACACTACTGTATGCGTGTGTAATGTATATGTGCAAAGATTAGTGTGCCTCTTTTAGAGCGCAATCCTAACCTGGAGTTAGGCCAGCACAAGGGCCACTGTAAAGCGTGTTTGAACCACTCTTGGAGTCAGCGAGGATGGCACACGTCTGTGTGATGGCCTCTCTGGCTCCGTTAGTGGTCCAAACATTACACCAACGTACCTCCCACACTTATCAGAAGTAGTAATGGGAATGTAGTAATGGGGAAAGGGAAACATTTGTACAAAAGGGGAGGGAAAGGCTCAGAACACCTGAATAAAATAACATTTTCATTCCCTCCCTTTTTGTAATAAAAATGTATAAAAATGACCCCCCCCTTCCCCAGCTCAAGGTATCGGTGCTGGCGGGTCATTCGTGATTCGCTGCCTCCAGCTTTCTCTCTCTCCCCCCCCACCCCCAACCCTCCCGATCGCGCAAGACTGGCGCGTTTGCAAAAAGCACGTGGGACAAGCAGCAACAGGACGGGCAAGCAGGGCAGACCCCAGAGCCGGGCGAGCAGCTGATTGTGCACCTCTCTCCCCCCCCCACCCCAACCCTCCACAGCCTTCCAATCGCCCGCGTGTAAAAAAATGTTATTACAAAAAGCCACGCACCCTTCCAGCCGGCGGATCAGCTCTGGAGCTTCTCAGGTTGTTTTCTTCACAAGGGTATCCACAGACTGAGCGGGAGCCCAGCCACCACCAGCGCACTCTCCTCACTTCTCCGAGCAGCGTGCAGCGCAGGACTGGTGCCCAGCAGAGAGGCGCACTTGGTAGCAGCTCCCGGCTGGGGGGGGGGCTCGGAGGGGAGGGGAGAAAAGGGGGCGATTCCCAACCTGCAGTCTGAGCACAGTGCAGCCTATCGGGAGGGGGAGCGAGCCCATGGTCACAGCCAATGCCTTTGCTTCTTTCATCTGGACTTCGGAGCCACAGCAGATGGTTAAAGGAGCCGCATGCGGCTCCAAAATCATGGGTTGCCGACCCCCGTCTTAGGCCAACCTGACTATGCTTCCTCTTTCTCCCCAAATGAGTAAGGGGTTATATCCTGACTCCTTTCTGAGAGCAAGAGCGTTGCCCATTATGGACAGTTAACGTTCCTAAAAGGGACCTTCCATAATATTTATAGTTTTATCCCATAGTGTACATGTATACTTGAAGAACATTGCTCAGTCTGATATAGAAAATACTAGCATGCAACTCACCAACTAATAAATAATGCATGTTAACGTTGAGCTATTATTATTTGGCATATGAATAATTTTATGATTTTTAAGTTTCAAGTTGTTTTGCTTGTTGTTACCGTAATTTTCTTTAAAAATTTTCTTTTCTTTAAAAAGGAATTCCCCATGACCGAATGGTCTAGTCATGACCGACTGTAGGGGGCGGTGCTCATCTCCGTTTCAAAGCCCGTAGAGCCGACGTTTTGTCTGAGGACAAGCTTCCGTGGTCATGTGGCCGGCATGAATATATGCCGTAGCGCACGGAACGCCGTTACCTTCCCACCGAAGTGGTCCCTATTTATCTACTTGCATTTAGGTGCTTTCAAACTGCTAGGTTGGCAGGAGCTGGGACAAGCAACAGGAGCTCACTCCATCATGCAGTCTTGAACTCCCAACCTTGCGGTCGGAAAGCCCAGCAACAGCAGATTAACTTGCTGTGCCACCACGTTCCTCTTTATACAGATGTAAAAAAAATTATACATTTGCTTTTTTTCTTGTTTGGTTCATGTTGATTTAATTTCAGATTCATTTGTTACGTTGTGTTTTTAACACCCAGCTGTCTAGCTCAGTTGCATTGGAAGGAAAAGGACAATTAAAGTTTACATCTGGACGATGGAGTCCCCACCATAACTGCACTCAGGTTGCAACAGCAAATGATACTGCCATTCGAGGGTGGGATATACGCACAATGAGGTAAGAAGTGTCGTTTATTCCTTACACAGAAACAAGGCACCTAGGTCGTCATTGAAAGTTATTTTTCTGGCAGGAATCTTCTTTGCCTTTAAGGAGTGGATGGAAAAAATACTTCCTTCACCAAATATTATAGCTATAGATTTAATACCCAGGGGCTTTTTCCCTTGTCTTCATCTGTAACCCAATAGGTGCATTTCTGTGAACTCCTTTTAGTTTTAAATGAAGCTAGACTAGAGTGTATGAATATTTGTAGAACATAATTGAACTATTCAGTGTGCTCTAGAGTATAGTATAGTGATTCAGCTTTCCATTCTGGATATTTCAATCTATCTTACCCTGATATATTTACTTTTACAAAACGTTAGTACTTCTTAAATTCTTTAGGGAAATATTCTATTTCCATTGGATTTTTACAGCATCTCTTAAGATAATACACCAGTTTATTAATGTCCAGTTGCTTGGCATAAATTGTCTAGTGTTGGGGTTGTAGCATATCAGAAATACCAACAAGCCTAATGCTTCAGTATAAGAAATATAGGACTTCTTTCCTGCTCCAGTTGTGATTTTGATAAGCAAAGGAGTGATGTTGTGCACATCTGTTGCCATGACAACAGAAGTCTGTGCAAGCTTTTTTAAAGATACAGCTTATCCCCTTAGCACACAGTAATTTATCACTAGCCTCGGAAGACGGATGTCTTCTAATAACTTCTGCTGCCTTAAAGGGGGAGATGACTTTAAATTTAGTTTTATAGCTACTGCATGCTCATGGGCCTAGCAGTATATTTCCATTGTTTTCAATTATGTTTCTTTAGATAAAAAAATTAATTCAATTAGGAAAAGCTAAAAAATTTTTTTTTACAAACAAATTATTAAAAATATAGTTGCATGGTTTTTTCCTATTCTGTGATTTCTACAAGGAAATGCTTTAAAAAAAAAAAAGGTCCCAACTATCTATTCTGTACTAGGGCAGTATAGTATTGCTAAATTGGAAGTGGAGGCCTGTAATTCCTTGCCAGAAGAGTTTGGGATAGCACCTCCCCCACCCTGTCTTTTAAATTCCCAAGCACAAGAGAACTGGAGTGATTTGGTTGGGAGAGTGGCATCTTTATGCCAAACTCTTGTGTTTGACTACAAGGTAGTTGTGGGTGCAGTCCTAACCAACTTTCCAGCACCAGGTAAGGGCAATGCAGCTCCAAAGTAAGGGAACACAGATTTCCCTTACCTGGAGAAGACCTTCGTGACTGCACCCCAACTGCAGGATGCAGCACATGCTCCATTGGCACAAGAGGCAGACTATGGTTTAGAGCTGCTTGTTTGCTTTTGTTTTCCTGTTTATTGGTTTACCCATTGCTCAGGACTGTGCTTTATAAGGCTGCTCCCATCTCCATGGGGCGACAGCCGTCTAATGGTGATGCAGTGGTCATAACTCTGGTTTATCAATGCACTGTAAATTCAGATATACAGTCATTCTTTGTTATCCACTAGGGTTAGGTTCCTGGAAAATCTATTGGATACTGAGTTAGCAGATACTGAATCAGAGCCTATGGGATATTATGGACACTCTAAGGACATTATGAACCTAAATTTATTGTAATACAGTACTGTATACTGTGGCTGTATTGCGTATACGGTTTAATGTTTTTTATTCTATTTATTCTATTCTATATTTTATTTTGAGAAAAATACGTAGAAAATGAGCAGATGAAGGTGCAGTACAGCACAGAAAAAATAAATTCAGAGAAAGCATTGCTTGGTTTTCCAAGCAGATTAAAAAAAAATTACAATGCCTGCCATAACAAAATACTGTAACACAAAATTGGCAAAAAAACACACACCAAACCCATAGAAAACGAGCAGATTCAAGCAATGTTTTCTCTGCCAGTACAGAGAAAACATTGCTAGGTTTTCCAAGCTCCCCCAAAGTGCAGCACAGCACTGAGAAGCAGTCATAATAAAATTGGCTGTCACCTGAAATAGCACTCAATAAATAAATAAATAAATAAATAAATAAATAAATAAATAAATAAATAAATAA